>BMAW01112697.1:0-75843 GCA_019974015.1 Nephila pilipes
TTAACATTAAAGTTTGTAAGATTGAAAAATTCTTGTTGGCATTGCCTTTTGCTGCTTGAATTTTTGATAAGTTAATTGAAAGTTCTGGTATTAGAGCGAAAATTTCTGTGAGGCCTTTTAATTGGTCAATAGCATGTATAATATTATTAACTGGATTGTGGTTTTTACTTTGATTATAATAATGTGGTGTATTTTTACGCGCTGTTGGAATTTCATTTGTAGGCAGCGCCATCTGTGAGAAAGAAGCTGCTGCTTGTGCGGAAGTGAAATTTTCTCTGATGGTTTTATTTTGTGTAGAATTGTTTTTATTAAGCGAACTTTTAGGGGGTTGGGGGAAGAGTTTGTAACCTTTGCATGAAGCAGAATGTCCTTTGGTTTTGCAATTTATACAAGCGATTTCTTCAATTTTATTTTTAATTTGGCAGTCACAAGCGGATGGGCACCGGAACATTTTATGCATCTTGGAATCATAAGGCAGTTTTGTGCGCTGTGCTTAAATTTATTGCAGTTGTAGCATTGTGTAATTGTGTTATTTTTGTAACAATCTATTTTAATTGACATGTAATATATTTTGTTTAAATCAAAGACTTTTTGATTAATTTCATTTCTGGGTAAGGTAACCATGAACATCGGTAGGAGAAGCTTTCTTCACCCATTTGTTAGTTGATTTACTATTGTTGGGTTAAAACCTAGTTCTTCCGAGCTCTTCAAATATATCATTAACGTCTGTATTGCGGGGTAATCCTTTAATAACTATTTTCAAAGCAGGCATAATTTTAGGTTGTATAACATAGAATTCCTACGGTTTGGTACTGAGTATTTTACTTAGAGAGCGATATTTATCGAAATTATTTGTATATAGCTCGAGTTACTCGCCTGAAAAACAAGTACGCAGGGTGCGGATTTCAATTGTAAGTTCTTTTAAGTGTTGTCTATAATTTTGACTTATTTTTAACATTATTGGAGGAGGGAGATTTTTAGTTTTGTTAATATTATTTTCAGTGGAATGTTCTGTTGGAATTTCATTTTGATTATTTTCAATTGTAAATAATTTTTGATATTTATTTTGGACATGGATTTTAGCAATCTAAGAAGAGTTTTAATTTTAGGTGGTGTAATAAAACCATTAGAGTCAATATCTTTTTTTAGATGAATTAATGCTTATGGAGGGATACGGGGTGTGATGTATTGGGCAGCTGGCAGTTGCGCAAGGCGCTAAAGAAGCGTACTCACCCTCGAGTAGTTCCAATTCGTTGTCCTTTTTCTCGATCTCAGTCAAGGTAGCCATATATTCCTCAAGTTAATGGAATCGAGGAGAAAATTAGGTCCAATTTACAGTCCAAATCAGAGAAAATTAGGTTCTGTAATTTTCTCTGATTTGGACTACAAACTGGATCCTATTTTACAAAGTTTTTTTGTCTTTCACTTGGTGTGTATGTGTGTGTTATCAATTGTTCGATCGTTAATTTAACCAACTTCCCATCAAGCTAGAGCTCTGAAACTTTAGGAATTGTTCTTACTCGCCTAAAAATGCAATAATTAGGCATTTACGACAAGGTTTAACTAATATTTCAATATTTGTTTTTTAATAATGTAGTTCGTGTAGTAACATGGCGCCATCTATGGAAAATATATAGAAATACGCTGAGAGAGTAATCTTAAAGACGAGAGATATATGAGGATTTTTACTAAGTTTTAACTAATATTTCAATAATTTTTTTTAAAAAATAAACTTTGCCACCATTCAATAACGTTGTTTTAAAAAAACATTAGTTCTTATCTCGAATTATTCAATTTCTTTGCTTTGTGACAGTGGATGTCAGCAGAGTTGGGAGTGGATGATCTAGATTCTTCGTAGTCTGATTGTCCCATGTCCTGTTGTTCAAAAACGTTTGAGCCATTGTCAGTAACCAGTAAGTCGGAATTGACGTAGTTCAAAAACCGTTGGAAAATAGCACTAAAGATTGCTGTTTGTTCGGTAGCTGCAATCCTAATTCAATGGATAACTAGCGCTATTTGGATTGAGAAAAATTCTCTAACAGTTAAAATTGGTAGAAACGAGCTTCACGACCGTCGGCACCAAAAACCTTCTTCCATGGGATTGGATTCAATCTCAGCTTCCCACATTATTGTTGGCAGACAGACATAGTACTGACGAGCGTCAGTGAGTCCTTGCTTTTGCTCAATTTGATGGAGTTCGTATGTAGGAGCAAACATGTGGATGTCGCCAGAAGGCAATTGATCACAAAATAATCAGAATGAAAAATAACTGAGTTATTATAAATGTAAAGAAGATTCTCTTCGCAAAAAATAAGTTATTAGAAACTAAACTCTCCTATTTAAACGTAAATTCATTCTGGTGCATAAATTCTTTATTACTTTCAAATTTATTTGTCATATAAAAGTACATGATGACTTTAATGAAATACTCAAAATGGAAAAAGTAACTGCCTTATACAGGTTAATATTAAATATATAATAAATATTTTATTATAAAAAACCATTGAAAGTGACGTAAGTCACATAACATCAAACACTTCTTTATTAAAAGGCAATTATTTAAAAGTGATGGGTACAAGTTAATGATTCAGATATTTTAGACTTAAAACTACACATCATTACATTATTACGTCTCGTCTCTCTACGCTCTAGGTCGACTGAGCAAAACAGGAAATGCTGTCTGTCTATAGTTACGTGACTCTGGATGGATCCAAGGGGATGCGAGAAGTAGATATTGTCCTACAATTGTATTAAGAATTAAATGGGTTTTTTTTACGATACCTGTTTTGAAATGCAAAACATTCTTAAGAAATTATGCTTAATAATGACGATTATCATGTTTGCGAATTTTATTCAACAAAATAGCATTTTGTTATTTAAATAAAATCTTTGTTAGCATGATTAAAATGAGATTGGAAAATTTTAAAAGATAACGAATAAGTTTCATGAAAAATACCAACGTTTAATTTTGAATGAAATAATTATTATCTCTGTGAAGTAATTTTTGTAAACTAATCAAAATATTTAATCTCTCTATTCCATTTTTTCTAGAAATAAATTATGACACTGATCTAAAATTACATTCCAATATTTCAGTCTATTGACAAAAACTGAAATCTTATAATTCGAAAACCAGCATCTTGAATAATATAAACAAAATTCAAAGAAACTGTTCAAGTAAACAGAAAATTATATGTTTTCAAAACGTGTAATTAATCAAACTATCATCTCTTTTGACATTTTCTGAAATTTAAAAAAAAAAATGAAAAAAATGAAGATCGAATAATAAATCTACCTTTTAAAAAGTTTATTAATTGTTTAAAATTTTGACAAGGAGTAAAAAATCTATTCAAGTAAAAAAGTGAAATATAAAAAAAAGTTGCAGAAGTAATCTTGCAACGTTATAAGAAGAAAAAGTAGTATTATAATTATAAGAAAAATAAGCAATTAAATAGAGAATTAAACTAAATATTCGATAGAATTCTCTTAAATAATACAGTTCTCATTACAGTTTTCTTCTATAAATAAATAGTATGAAAATTTAAAAATAAAAATAGCAACTTCTCTTTAACAAAAAAAAAAAAAAAAATAAATAAAAATAAACTTAGATCTTTTGTAGGTAAAAATATTTTAAGCATATATTGTATACCTTTCTTACGGTTAAAAATGTATCTTCCTTTGTATTGAAATTTCTAGGTTCTCATATCAATCGCATTGATAAGTAATTGCATTAAAAGGTTCTTTTTTTGTTATTTCCCCTTATTAAGAAATAAGGTATGATACGAGCATTTTAAAAAATAACAAAAGAGTTACGATACATGAAAGCCTAAACAAGACCTACTAAGCATAACTCAAGTGAAAAGAAATAAGATGTTAATTTTAAAAAAAATTATAGTTAATATAATTCTAAGTTGACTGAGAAAATTTTGCGATATAAGGAATACGGATCCAAAACAACTCTCTTCGGATAATTACATTAAGATGGAATAAATCAAAAATAAGCAAAAATCTTTAAACAAAAGTTCTACTGAATAAAAGTATAAAACAAAGAAAAGAAATTAATTGAAGCCAAAGTAAATTATCAATCCATTAAAAATAAACTATACATATTTATACTTTATTAATTATAATAGCACGTCAATTTTATTTACTTTACTAAATAAAATCAATTTTCCATTTTTCCAAAATGACGCTAGAATATTTACTACCCGAAAAGCTCTTAAATGCTTACCAAAATCCACTGATGGAACGAATTTTCAAAATAAAAAAAAAATATTTGCTTAAATTTCAGAATCTCAACAGTTAAAAAGTTTTTTAATGAAATCTTTATACTAAGAAGATCAATTGTTAATAATTTTTTTTCAAAACAATTCTACGAAATAAATAGACATTCTTAGAAATGATAAGTATTCAAAAATTATGAATAAGAAAAATATTCATGAATAAAACGCCCTCTGGTGACAATGTATTAAATTAAAGATATATATTTGGAATTTAATGTGAGATATATATATAGAATTATAAATACATATTATATAAGTAAGCTTTCCGTTAATTATGAAGTAAATATTTATGTACATCATTCAAAATGTAAAAATATAATTCACTTAAAAATTAACACTGTGTATATATATATATATATATATATATACACTGGTTATCATAAATTAAGGAAAACTCTCAAAAATAGCGATAACTCGCCCAAAAATAAGCCAATCTCAGTGAAATTTGAATATGTGGGTAAGTAAAAGGAGCTGAATGATATTGGTTTATGAAAAATAGTTGCGCTGCTGTTCGGAATACGTCATTTGCGAGGAGCATAAAAATGAATGTCTCAGAGTAAGGTGGCAATTGTCGCTGCGTGTGTGAGATTATAAATATGGTACAGCAAAATTGTAACAATGCCCCCAAGCATGTTTTGAGCAAAGGACTGCGATGGCGAGCTATTGGAAGACAAGAGGCAGGACAAAGTAAGATATAAATGGCTGCTAGGTGGCTGAATATGAGTCTGTTTGTGATTCATAGACTTCGGCAATGATTTCTAACCACGGATTCAGCATCCAGGAAGTTCAGCCAAGGATGGCAATGAGCTACCACGACTGCCGATGTCTGATATTTATCATTATGCGCAAGAAGAAATAGAACGGGAGCGTTTGCAGTGAGCATGTCAACATGTCTACTGAACGAGTGAACAATGGAGGACTGTTCTCTCATTGGATGAGTCCGAGTTTAGCCTACAAAGCAATAGTAGACGTATTTTCATTTGGAAAGAACATGGAACACGTTTCAATCCATCACACATCCGTGAAAGAGATACATACGGAGCAGGCAGTTTCTGTGTTGGGAGTGGTATTCCTTTGGGTGGACGCCCAGACCTCTATCTCTATTCCCGAAGAAATGTTAATGCTCACACCTATAGAGATGACATCCTTGGTGCTTATGTGCATCATTATGCCGGGGCAATAGGTGATGCTTTCATACTACATGTTGATAATGTGAGACCACAAAAGGCACACAACGTGGGTGCTTATCTTGAGCAGAAAACAACTCATCGCATGCAGTGGCCAGCTCGATCATTGTTCATGAACCTTATCGAGAATGTTTGGGACGCTCTAGGATGGCATGTAACTGCTCTCAGTCCCCCTCCTAGGACGCTAGAAACATTTTGCTTTGCTTTGGAAGAGCAATGGCTCGCACATTCTACAGAATTAAAAGACCGCATAATTGAGAGCATCACACATCGTTGCATGTGTTATATTGCATTTTGGGGGGATTATATCCCATATTAAAGGTACTTTTCGTATACCAACCTGGCAGATTTGTTCATTGTACGCATATGCTGATTTCTATAACATATGCTGATTTCTATTTCTATATGCTGATTTCATAACATAATTGTCTGATAATTCCTTTTTATGCTATTTCATACGTTCCTAAGTGTTATGAAATATGTATACATAAGTTTAATTACGTTCACGCACAACTTTAAGTTATTATTACTTTGTGATTTTTTTTCCTTATCTAAGATAACCAGTGCCTATATATATATATATATATACATATATATATATAAATATATATATATATATATATATATATATATATATATATATACATATATATACATATATACATATATATATATATATATATATATATTATATATATACATATACATATATATATATATATATATATATATATATATATATATACATATACATATACAATGTAACAATTTTTTTTATTTATAATTTATCTTAATTATATTTAAATGTTATTAAATATTTAATAAGATAACTTCAATTGATGCAACTTCTTTAAAATTATTTTAGCTATTTTTATTAGTATGGAAGAAATTTTTAACGGATTAAACATAACCTTTTTGAAAGTAGAAATATGAAAACCACTACTGTATAAAGGTACCTTATAAATAAGGATTTACAAAAGCTGTCTCTCTTGCCATAAATATTTATTTTAATTTTATTATTTAGATTTTTGCAATTGATGTCTAAATTTTCTGTTTTATATTTACTTTTTATTGGTTAAATTTATATTTATTTCTGTAGAGTAAAATGTTAAGCCTATCTTCATAAGGTTTAGCAAAATTCAGCATAATTTTTAATTTGAGAAACACGTTTTTATATTTTTTATAAGTTTGACTAACATATGGAAAATATATCAACATTTTATTCCTATTCTACAATACCTCATTACTCACGAATGGAGAATTACCAAAATTGTAACAATCACCTTTAACTAAATAATCAAAACTATTTGAATTCAAATTCACTCAAACCCTAAAATTACTTTGCAACAGCTAATAAGAATGACAAATAAAAATTGACAAATAATTTATTATTTGAATTAGAAACTAAATAATTCGTATGCTGAATATTTCAAAAAAGGAAACATATCTTTGAATTCTATAACGTAAATTGCATGTAATGTCCTAATACAAAAAATCTAAAATGCACTAGAAATATGACAAATCAAGTGCTAACCATATCTATATCTATATATAACATAACCATAAAATCAATCACAATAAATTTAAAATGATAATTGTTGAACAGTACTATATATAAAAAAATATTTACACCGATAATGAAAGAAACTAACAAATTTCTCTTTTTGTATGTCATTAAAGTGTACACTTTTTACCGACAACGTATTATTATTGCAAAACAATAATATACTTGCAAATTATAACTATTCAAACTATTGCGAATTCAATTTTACATACAAGATGAAAAAATGCTCTTAAGTAATGTCGTACACGTATCGGTGAAAATTCCATTTTATTTGGAGAAAATGTGGTCACCAAATTTTGCTACAATCATTGATTCTTCTTGGCCAAAGATGCATCTTCCATTATATTCTCTTAGGATATATAAATATTTCTCTACTCAATATGTACTGTAGAACAATGATAATTTGTTATGTCATTTAACATGATAGCTTCAAAGAAAGGTTTTGTACTTTCCATCTTTATCTACTCATGGTATATTTGTAGTAGACAGTCAAGTATCTCGTTCTAAATGTTCGTAGAAACACATTTAACCCTTTCGAGACGGCATGCCTTAGCGCAAGTCGTTTCTTGGGGACGGAGTAGAATCGAAAGGAACTGTCGCAAGGGCCGGGAGTTTTGCGTCGCGAAGCTTAACTTTAGAGAAAAAAATCACAAAAAGAAGTTTTCGTCCTAATGTTATACGTGTTTGTAAAATTTTAGATTATTAATAAAACTGTTATATATTTTAAAATTAGCATTTTTAATATTCTTGTACCTTTAATTTATGGAAAAATACATGCAGAGGTATCGTAAATGTTTAATTACTGCTCTGAAAGTCACAGTGTTGTACATTAAAACTATTTTTATTCATTGGTTTGATTTCAGGAATTAAAGTTATCTATGTTTGTTGGTTTGGTTTTAGGAAGCTTACTTTGATATAATTCGCAGTACAGATAAGGAGGATTTCTATCTGCTGATTTCTACAATGACGGCCTTCAAAAGAAACAATGAGATAAGTATTTATCTCATTATGACTATTTAGAGAAGTCTGAAAAATAACAAATAAAATTAAATATCTATCTCTATTACTTTTAGTTATTATTAATATCCTGGCATAATTGCACTACAGATAACTTCAGTCTACGGCTTCCTAAAAGCAAGCTACACAGCGGGCCTTTGGCGGCCAAGGATCGAACCCGCGACTGAACGTAAACCGCCGGCCGCTAGTCCACGACCTTGACCACTAGGCTACCGCGGCGTTGAGCTATACGCAAGGGAGGTGTAATATCTCCGGAGGTAACACCTCACATCACCCCATTTGGGCAATGAATTTGAACCTGAACAAAATAAAATCAGCTTTAGAGGTTGACTACATTTCCGCCATACATGAAGGCAATGACCCTTTGCTTCAATACTGAAATAGGATTCATCACTGAACAATAATTGATAATTATTAGAACACTACTACTAAGTACTATGTTGAAGTTACAAGACGAAGTAAAAGTAATCCTATGTGTGACAAATGTCATAGAACAGTGGATGATATATGTAGTATTGATGATATTGAAACGTGTTGTGCTGGAGAATGTAGGACAGTTGAAAGCACTTCTACTACATTCGTAATTTCTTCACTTATGCACTATTATTTCAGCGTCTGTTACGTATCCTTAAAACCCTCTTTTTTTTAATGTCTGTTCAAATTTCAATCTAAGGATTGACATGATCATACCACTACACGGATCTTGACGAATTTACCTTGTTATAAATTTTTCAGTTTTGTGCAGTGACTCCAGATGCATTTTAATGGCATGACCAGAAAACTTTCCGAGGTATTCTTAATAGCACTAATTGGAAATATCACAATTGCCAGAAATTGTTAGCTGTTTTATAAAATGCCCATTCTGCAGAAGAAATGCTTTTAGATATCGAAGTAAACGTTCATTGGTAAGGAGAACATAATCATTTGCAAACTTCAGAGAAAAACTTTGAAATTAAATTTCGAGAGTTTCTCAGATTATTCCACAAAAATCTTTTTACCCTTTTTTTATTTTTCAAAAAAGTTTATTCCAAGATTATATTTTATGAACGAGTATTGTTCTATTTTGATTATTTTGTTTATTTATAACATAGTTTTCTCTAATTTAAAACTTCATGACTAAATTTAAAATTAAATAGTATATTGGGCATAAAGAGTAATTTTGTAAATGAGGTATTATAAATAAATCAGTTAACAGGTGTTCAGCGTAGGACGTTTTCTGAAAGGCATCGGGGATGTTATTCTACCCCGGGCCCCGTGGAGGGGGATAGAGTTTTTCGCGACCTTGAGTGTCATTGCTGTTTCGAAACCTAGTCCACTGAGTCCGAAGGAAGTTGATCGGTCACTTTCTGCCATGCCCTAACCAACTAGGCTGAAAAGACGTCTCTCCTGGCTAGTTAAGTAAGGCGTTTTTAACTTTTGACATTGTTGTTAACGAAAGTCGCAGCAGATGTAAGAGTGTGCGGAAGTCTCCTAAAATAGTCAAATTACATTCTAATGAGGAAAAAAAAATCAAGACACGAGGAAATAAATTCCATTTACAATATCATGTTCAGGCCCACAGACCTACGACTTAGCAGGATCATACCACTTCAAGCATCTTAAATATTTACACTATCATTGGAAATTAAGAAACATATATTAGATATTAACTATTTTACTTTGAAAACTTAAACATAAGGCAAAAAGGCAATTACAAAAGTGTAGAGTATCACAGATTTATTGAAACTCAACATGTATTGATGTCACGTTGATATAATGAAGATCCAAAAAGTAAAATAATGTATTACAATCATAACATATGATTAATTACAGCTATATGTGAATAATTGGAGCATAGTATTGTTTATTGATGGCAGTGATACACAAATATATTTAAAATAGAAACCTTCAAAGTGAATTAATAATTCTCGATAAAGTATCACGGACGTTTCAATTGGACTCGACTTTAATTTTGATGTTATTGGTCTACTTAGAAGTTCATTTTACAATCTGGTGATACCTCTGTTATTAATCTTTCTCGATATGTTATAAAATGTTAGAGATAAAATCATGTATTTCCTTGTAATATTCCTATGGTTACGCGTGCTACGGACTTTAGGATTCTCCGCATAATAAAAGGAATGATGTCATCAGTTCCCTCTCACTAATAAATCCGATGATCAGTCAACAGTTTTCCATTTCTTTGTGGGTTAATTCAAATAATAAAATTCTGCTGACAGAATCAATTTTATATTGATCTTTAGATAATACAATCATTTTTATCACTTATGAATTGCTGACAGCTGTTTCTAAAGTTACATTTTCATATGAATTTCAAAGGATTCGTGATCGATAAGCAAATGTTTGATTCCATATCAGCGTTAAAAATTTGATCGAACGCAGCTGGCACCAATAGTATAAGAAATCCACGCGACGAGAAAATAGTTTCACAATTTCAGGATTTTACCGTTGGATTCCGGTTGATGGCAAGTAAAGTCATGTAAGTATTAAAATTTTATTTTATCGGGAAAAGTTACCTACATTAAAAGATCTAATTTCGCACATACTCTTTCGAACTAAATTCCATTTTGAGTCTATACTATGTTTCTTTCTTACATCAACGTTTTGAAATCGATCATCAATTGCCGATAAATAAATAAAAAATTGAAGGTTTGTTTATGTTTCGGTGTGTCTCAAGTAGCCACAGGTCATGTCCTTTTTATTTTTCTCGTGTAAAATACCAAATGCGAAAGCAGGCAATAGCTTTCTGGGTTACTTTTAACTCAGAATAAACTTATAGTTTCTAAAGTAATTGTGGTTACTAGTATGTAATAGCAACTGTAATCTTAAGCTACATCTGAAACGTATGTACTTGTAGCTTTAGATATTCTAATTCTAGAAAATGGGAATTTCATTATCATTTCTGGGTGGTGAAATCTAAATTGAATTATTCTGTAAGTAACTATTTTCCTGTGACGTAATTTATCTCATTCTAGTCATCTATGGCTTCCTACCAATAAAGTATGGAAAATTAGCATATTTCGAAGCATAATTTAAGAAGCTACCTGATATAGTCTTGCTTCTACATGTAAATCCTAAATTTATGTCAATAACGTAACACAAATCCTCAACTCCCAATGAATGAGAGTTGAACATTTATTTCATGACGTATCTCAGTTAAACCGCCGTCTTTCTCTCATGTCAAGATTTTCTTATCTCATAAATAATACACCGATCCTTACTCCTGACAAATAAAATTTGAAGACAAGCTTATTTAACGCCGTTTCTCAAATTCATCATTACTTGTTGTCATTGTGAAATGTTTAAATTTCCTTCTCAAGTCTACAATGTTATTTCGATCATCTTCTTAAGCAAGTAACATTTAAAGATGCAATTATTTAGCTGCTTGTCACAAATCAGCCTCTGGCCAACGTCTTTCTGTCACATATAAATTTTCTTTTCATGTGAACAACATAACCCTAATCATCTACTCTTGGTAAATAACAGGTCTAGTTAAATCTCGGCGTGTCTCAGATTAACTGCTTGCCATTATCTTTCTGTATTGTTTAAATTTTCTACTCTTGTTATCAATGTTATTTCGACCGTCAGCTCACGATAAATAAGATCTGAAGATGCATACATATTGGCCGTGATGGATTATGGATTTCGTCGGTTTAAAGAGCGTCGATATAATTTTATCGGTAACACTTTGTATAAATTCTATTTAAAATATTAAGCGATTAAAACACGTATTTAATGTGTTTACGCGTTTTATGAACCTATGCAGGCGATATAAGTATCCGACAAAATATTTTGTCTCATTCCAGAAACTACAAAAATTGAGATTCAAACATTCAACTTTAAATTAATTGAAAATTTTATACTGATGAAAATTTCTGGACAAAAGATTTAATAAAATACAATCATAGTTAAAACAAGCTGTGACGAGCTACTCTATTCATAAGCTTACACTTCTTTGTTTTATTGCACTTGAAGAATTTTTGCTGGGCTTCGAGATATTTTACTGTACAATACACTATATGGACACAATTGTAATATTATACATGAGTGTGTGAGAGCGAAATGTGAAAACTGCAAGAAAACAAGAAAAAAACTACTGAACTGGAGCCTAACATTTACGATAAAATGCTGTGTCGCTACTTGGTGGTCAAGATGAGCAGCGAATGTCTCAGTTGGTGCCGGATTATAGAATGTTCTAAAGCATCGAATGCCAGATTATAACAAACGAGAGCGATTTCATGATGAGTAGAATAAACAAACATTTCATCCAAATATATGCTATAGTACATTAAACAATCCTTAAAAATCTTATCGTGAACAAGTAGCATATAAAATATATTACTCATTGATTAATAGTATGGCACATTGTAACTCCTCATCAAGAAATCGCTCTCTCTCTTACACACACACACACACACACACACACACACACACATATATATATATGTGTGTGTGTGTGTGTAACAGAGGTGGTGGTGTCTAGGGGTATGTTAAATAAAAGAGACGTTTATGTTTAAGGAGATTTAATGACAAATCTACAGGTTGTTAAACCTAACTAGGCAAGGCTGCTGGGGACAAAAGTAAGTGCGCTACTTCTCCCGCTTACATCGGGGGTACAGAGAGTGGCGCTGGTGTCGCCTCAGCGTATACAACACACGTCCATTCTGATGTGGTCGGTCCCCGACTAGGCTGGAAAATAGGCAGTTGAAAATTATACAAATGTTAACAATTGAAAAGGAAAGAAAACAAATTTAAAAAAGATTAAACAAATTTTTAAAGTTCAAATTTTGTTGAGTGTAAAGAAAAAAGAATAAAGTCATTAGTTCTGGAAAGAAAAGTCTTAGGATTATCCCATGGTTTCATCAGATCAGCAGATGTGGATATCAAATTCGGGCCTTCTTGTCTTCCTATTTTCTTTACATCGTACCTGTCGTTTGGACGAACTAATCCAAGCAGGGTTTTCTTGATTGCAATCTTGTCACCTTTTTTGTATGTTCTTGCTTCTTTACGATGTTTATTGTAGTGTAGTCTACTTTGTTCTTGTAATTTCAGAATATTGGATTTGACATCTTCTCTCATTTGTTATTTATTCTCTAACGAAAATTGGGAATTTTCTTCTTCGAGAATGGCTTTGATTTTGATGTCATTTTTATTTTTCATTTTGATGCCTGTTAAAAGTTCAAATGGTGTATATTTGGTGACAATGGATACAGTATTGTTAATTATTCGCTGAACTGATGATACATGTTTATACCATGTATTGGGATCTTCAAGTGATAGCTTTGTTAGGACTGGTATTAACGTTGCTTGAATCTTTTCTAACTGACAGTTCCCACACGGTACACCAGTTGTGATGGAAATTAACTCGATATCTTCATCCTGACAAAAGTTCTGAAATTCTGTAGAAATGAATGCTGTTCCTTTGTCAGAAATTATTCGTCTGGGACTTCCAAAGGTTATTTGTAGTAATTTTAATTTGTCTAAAGCATCGTGAGCTGAAGAAGATTTTACAGGATAAATCCAAAGAAATTTGGTGAAAGCGTCGATGGCAGTAAAGATATATTTGTAATTTTTGTTGGTATTTGGGAGTGGACCCAAAAAGTCAATATTGTAAGTATCAAGTGGTATATCACCTTTTGGTATGGGATGCAAAAATCCTTCTCGTTTGCCAAATTTTTTGGATGAAAGAATGCAAGGAATACAATTGGCAATAACATTTTCTACAGGTTTACGCAGATTTGGGGGAAATAATTATTGTTTGACTAAATTTTCAGTTTTATTGATGCCGAAATGTCCTTTAGAATGTTCAAATTGTACGATTTGTTTTTGTTTTTCAAGTGGAACAACTAAAAGTTCTTGGTCGTTGACATTTTTGTACAGCACATCGTTTTTTAATGTCTAATCAGAGGCTGAAGATGATTGTAACAGTTGTCTGATACAGGAGGTAAACTCATCATTAAATTGTGCTTTTTTTTAATTTTTTGTGTTGTCTCGTTCTTTTGTATGACCATGACTAGATAACGACTGAGCGCGTCAACATGTTGCATTTGTTTACCGGGCCTGTGAAGTATTTCGTAATCGAAGTCTTCTAAGAAAAGAGCCCATCGTGCTATTCTAGGAGGTAAATCTTTTTTTGACATAGTTTTTTTAAATGCTTGGTAATCTGTGATTATTTGAAATTTTTTGTCGAAGAGGCAGCGTCGAAATTTTGTTAATGCTGTAACTATCGCTAACACTTCTAGCTCGTAGCTGGAGTATTTCTCTTCTTGAGGAGAAGTTTTACGATTCATATAGTGTACTGGATGAAAGTTCTGATTTGAGTCCATTTGTAGAAGTATAGCGCTTAACTCTTTAGCACTGGCATCGCAGTGTATTTGTAATGGAGCGTTTTGCTGATAAAGATGCAATACAGGTTCCTGAGATAAAATTTGTTTCAAAGAGATAAAAGCTTGTTTTTGTGTTGGACCAAAGGTGAATGGAACTTTGTCTCATAAAAGATCGCTTAAAGGTCGTGCGATTGATGCATAGTCCTTAATAAATTTTCTAAAATAGCCTGTTAGTCCTAAAAATGATTGGACATGCTGAGTGTTTTTAGGTGTCTGAAAATTCATGACTGCATTTGTTTTATCTGTTAAAGGACGAATAGTACCTTCTTCAATAACATGGCCAAAAAAAGTTAATTTCCGCTGAAGAAAATTACACTTTTTAAAGTTAAACTCTAAACCTTAAGTAGCAGCAACATCAAATACTTTTTTAAGCTCTGCATTCCCTTCACATTCAGAATCTGCCGGAATTAAAATAACATCCATGTATGCAATAACAGTGTTGTCTTTTAAGATATCTTTAAACACAATTTGAATGTATTTTTGAAATACTGAGGGAGAGTTGCACAAGCCAAAAGGAATTCTATTAAATTGGTATTGTCCATTATGTGTTATGAAGCTGGTGTATTTACGACTATCAGGATCAATTTTGATGTGAAAAAAACTGTTTTTAAGTCCAGATTTGAAAAGAGTATCGCCCCATGCAGTTGGTTATAATTCGATATAAAAACCAACGTTTTTAAAAACAACGTTTTTATATGGTGGCAAAGTTTATTAGAGAAAATTATTGAAATATTAGTTAAAACTGTTAGTTATTTTTAACTTTAAAATTTACTTAAAAAGAAACATTTGTGAGATATTAAAAAATTCATAATACTCATAAAATCAAAACATGCATTTGAAAGTTTGTAAGTCATTTTATTAAAAAAAAGAATGGGAGCCAGAATTCAGAAAAAATTATTGTGATAAGACATGGCGCCAAATATTGGAAACTTTCTTTCTTGCGAATGATTACTGACTAAAAGTCAGCAACCCTTACTATCTCGGAGCTAGTAAAGGGGAGATAGTATCTCCCCTTTGTGAGTACAAAAGGTTTACGATACCGCATGCTGCGTGGGGAGTGCCCGGTGCTCCCAGAGGGGGAAATACATTTTTTCCTCAATCCTAAAAGCGCCGAGAGGAAAGAATATTTTGACTTATTAAAATTATTGAAATATTAGTTAAAACTTGTCGCAAACGTCTAAATATTGCATTGTTAGGCGAGTACGAACGATTCCCAAAATTTCAAAGCTCTAGCTTGATGGGATGTTGGTTAAATTAACGATCGAAAATTTGATGACACACACACACACCAAGTGAAATTCAGAAAAACGTTGTAAAAAATGTCTTCAATGAGGGGTAGTGGAAATCTTTGTTTAATTGTTTTAGAATTAAGAGTACTGAAATCAACACAGATTCTTGTTGACTGATCTTTTCACTTGACAAGAACTAAAGGTGCATCAAAATTAGATCAACTTGGAGAAATTATTCCATCAGACAGCCATTGGACAATTTGGTTTTCAACGATAATTTTTTCCGCTTGACTTAATCTTCTAGGATGTAAAGCGATAGGTGTGTCATCAGGAAGGATAATTTGCATTAGTAAGTTTGTATCTTTAATTTTATTTGGTTTGTAAAAATTTCAACTTCGCAAGGCGTATCAACATTCAAATATGTGATAAATCTACTTTAGGATAAAATACATTTAAATTCGATAAATAACAATCCTCATTTTGAAAAGGCAAAGAGAGAGTTTCGTTTTCATTATTAACTGGTAAAGAATTACAATCGCTAATTTTCAATTCAGAAAAAGATTTGTTTATGTCAGCCTCAAGCTAAAAATCAGTAGTATAACGTGTTTGATCGGATATGGGCTGTGACGTCAGTTCACATTTCTTATTTTCTGTTCCATCTAATAATAATTTCTGTTTTGGAGAGTTTAACTATTCATTTTTATTCATTGGGTTTTTTTCGTTGCTTGCGTTGTCAATGTTTTGAAATTGAATTAAGCCATTTGGCTTGGAACCGTCGCCGGAATGATTTGGGATAGTCGACTGTGAAAAAGAATGCCTTTCTACTTCATTATATATACAGTTTTTAAAGCTCGACTAATTTTTATTGACTGATTCTGAAGCGAAATTATTTTGTCTAACGTTTTTATTTTTATGCGAAAGAAAGTTCTTTTTAGAATGAGAGGAAATAAGATTTTTTTCTGAATTCCGAACATTCTCTTTTCTGCTTTATTTAAATCCTCAAAAATATTAGGCGGAACTATTAAATCACAATACAATTTATTACAGATAGCTGCAGTTACTATTATCGGATTTTCAAGAAAACTTGGAAGAGCTAATTTAAGTTTAATAAGTTGGGCTTGAATTTCATTTCCGAAAGCACAGGTTAATTGAACAGTTTCAAAAGATTTTGTTTCCGGTGGGATAATGAAGGATTTCACACACACATTATTCGCTCCCGAATCGATGAAAGATTTCACGATTTTATCATTAACAAATATATTTTCGTATTGCAATTCATGTAAGGATTCATTAAACATTTTAACTTCGACTATACAAACAGGACCGTAATTTGAATTAGGTCTAGAATTGAAATGAGTTTCGTTTCTGTGAGAATCACCGCGTGGGTTATTTGCTAAAGTGTTTCGTGAATAATTTGTGAAATTTTTATCACGCGAGTAGTAGCTATTAAAGCCCTGAGACGGGTTGTATTTTTGTTTGCTATCATATGGCGGTTGACGGTATTGTGTGCTGTCGGAATACGACTTTCGCTTTGCTACGAAGTAAACATCGCATTCCCTAACCAATTCAGTAGGCTTAAGCCAAGATTCGTTTTGGCTTATCGCGATATGTTGTTGCGTTTCTCGATCGAGGGTGGAATATAATTTGTCGACAATCTTTAATTCACACAAAGTCTTAAAACCATTCGCATTACGAAGTTTACAATATTATTCGGAAGAACTTGTTAAACGTGACGAAAACTGTACGTGCGATTCGTTTGGCAATCGTTGAGCCCTATGGAAATTAATTAAGCATTCTTGAGCGGTTGGTTGGAATTCTCGTAAAATAACTAATGTGTTTAATTTTCTCGTAATCTTGAAGTTCTTTTTCGGGGATATAAAGCAAAGTACTGTTAGCTTTTTCACCGAGAATATTAATTAAGATCTCTGATTTTAATTCCTGTGGAACATTTTTGGTTGTAAATGCACATTCAAGTGAATGAAAAAATGAATTATAATTTTCAGGTTTACAAGAAACTAGAATACTAAGGGTCTTAACGGATTTATTGAGACTTTTTAGGAGATTAGTTGAAGGTGTTGCAAACGTTGCAGTAGTATTGTTTGAATTATTAGAATTTATAGTGGAGTTAATATTAGCGAGTTCAATTTCTTTTTCAAATTGAATTAGTTTTTTGGCTGTTTGCTCGGCTTCTTTTTTTCTAGTTCTGCTTCTTTTCGTTCTTCGACGAGAAAATTAAGCATATCTTTAACGAATTCAAGTTCATTTTTGAAAATGTCAGTTTGTTCGATTAGTCCTTTTAAACATACAAGTGTAGCATTTTCTGGGACAGTAACTCCTAATTCGTTCGCAGCAGTTATAAGATCTTCTTTCTTAGTATTACGATGCATCCTGAGTAAAAAAAAAGTTTTGATCCTACCTGATTTGAAGATATCGGAGTATATATAGATTGCAGATAGACTTCGCTTTTAAAAAGCTATCCGTTTGCGATGAGTTCACCACTGTTCACTTTCACGACGATGATTGTAGATACAAAGCAGATGGAGTTTATATTCGATGCGATGAATAGGCGGAGAAATTGGCCTTTTTTGTTTTACGGGAACACTTTTGGACGATGCCGAAGAGACTGTTTGGTTGAGTCTCAAGCTTTGGTTTGGCTTGGCGAAGGAGACGGTAATATTCGTCTCAAAGCGGAGGATTGGCTCTTAGTAGGCGTCGGAGGAATTTGTTGATTAAGGCTCCCGTCTAGCCGCCATTTTGATTTCGTGGACGTAATGTTAATCCTATGGAATTTTGACTTTAATTCTCACATCTTTATTATTTGTTCTATTTGAATGCAATAAAGTGCATCTGAAAGAGAAAAAAATAATCTATGTTTCTGTGGAATTACTTTTTTCCTCCGATTTTTAAAAATATTTTTATTCTTATTTTAATCATTCGTTTTTGAGTTTTCTGGTCTTTAAAAAAAATTTCAAATATTTTTAAAAATCGGAGGAAAAAAGTAATTCCACAGAAACATAGATTATTTTTTTCTCTTTCAGATGCACTTTATTGCATTCAAATAGAACAAATAATAAAGATGTGAGAATTAAAGTCAAAATTCCATAGGATTAACATTACGTCCGCGAAATCAAAATGGCGGCTAGACGGGAGCCTTAAGCATTCGCCATTGTGTTGGACGATTTCGAAGTGCGACGTTTGTTGTTTTGGACGACTTTTGATTTTAATACGGGTTCAAAAACCATTAAGGTTGCGAGGTCGAGTCCCCATGTAACAGAGGTGGTGGTGTCTAGGGGTATGCTAAATAAAAGAACCGTTTATGTTTAAGGATATTTAATGACAAATCTACAGGTTGTTAAACCTAACTAGGCGCGCGCTGCTGGGGACAAAAGTAAGTGCGCTACTTCTCCCGCTTACATCCGGGGGTACAGAGAGTGTCACTGGTGTCGCCTGAGCGTATACAACACACACACACACACATATATATATATATATATATATGTATATATAGAGAGAGAGATTATCAAATTACGTTTATTAGAAATCGACCTGGTTCTAACATTGTGATCAAAACTTTCCCATATATATTGAATGGAATTGTTGTCTGGTAACTGCGGAGGGAATTTCATAAATTTAGGAGTATTGTAAAAGATCTCCAGCTGCGCGTTTTTATAAGGCTGTATGCTTGGTTGCATAATCTTGTTTAAAAAAACGAAATAATTATGAAGACCCCCTGGGTCACACTGAAACTTATTTTTCAAAAAATATATGTAAAGTTGGTAATTCATAATTCTGTTAATTGAGACTAAATTGCCTACCACAGAGGCCCTCATACAGCTCAAACAAGCTGCCTCCTTTATCTACGTTTCACTGTTGATAGTAAATTTCTTAGTTTAATTTCATTGTTTTGTTTACTGATCACCATTCGTCTACTTTTGGATCCACAAACGTTTAACTTACTCCTGATTAAAAAAATAATTTTCTTTCAAAACTAAGCGCTTCCGTTTATGTATTTTTCAGCGAATGATAATCTCAAATTCTGATTCCGTTAATTCACAGATAAGTTTTCTCGGGCATTATGACGACCAAGGAAGCCTTGTTTCCTTATTTATTTCGAATTATATTCAAAGACAGGTCTAAACTCTGTTTTTTTCCCCCATTCTGATGTAAGCATAAGATCACTTATTTTCGGAATTTTCTTCAACAAACAGGCGAGAAGTCACTGCCAGTAGACGTAAGTAAAGATGGCCGTCCCTGGAGAGAAACGTTTTGTTGTATTTTAGAAGCCATATACCTCTTAATAACAGACTGCAATGCAGAACGTGTATTTCATCTAATGATGAAATTTCATTACATTTTTACCACCGTGAGGAAATTTGATTTAAAATTTTCTTTCTGAAAAACAAATTTCTTTAGACTTACGAAAATTCTGCATTGCGTATTAAACTTAAATTTCACTACATTATCGTATATGCTTCCAGAAAGGCGGTATCTCTTATGGACAAGGAACTCACAGATCCAATTATAATACACAAAATTAGTAATTTTTCTGTGTACTGATAACTTTTACATGCCTCAAAAACACTAATAGTTTTCGATATATTTGTAAAAGGTAATTTTATATTTATTAACTTTCAAACACCAATTCAAATTTACAAGAAATGGCCTTTTATTACTCGTTACTGTTCGAATTAATTTTATTCTAATTAGCATTTTAAAACAATATCTACTTTCTCGAATATGCTCTTGGACGAATACTTTCCTCACTCACTGTATGCGTTTGAATGCATATTAGAAGCATCTAATCTAATTATCCAAAACGTAGAGAAAAATTTCAATTGACACCTACTAAGTGCTGAATTTCTAGTACTCACAATACTCAAAATAACACAATTTTAGTTAAAACTGTTGCCTTCTTGTTAAAGAAACAATTACACTCAAAAGTAAATAAAACACAAGTACAATGGATAGAATTTTAAATAGGAGAGGGAATACTGAATTACTATTTCGAGAACATTTTTATCTAAAGATGTTATTTAAATCTTAAAAAATTCATTTGCAAAATTTAGCATAAGGAAACATTTGCTTGAGTCTAATATATTTTTATAAGTCATACTGTATGTATATACTATATATTTTTATAAGTCATACTGTATGTATATACTACAGAATAACATATTTTTCTTCAATCATTTAGAATGAAAGGGCTTTTGTATTGTGCTGTAGTGCTCTTATCGATTTCGATGAACTTGAGTTTCCTATCGGCTGCCAAACTAGGTAGGAGTGGAGATGTCTCAAGCAGACTCCGTTTCGCTGAGATTACAAGAAATCATGACGAAGAAATGATGAAAAAATGTAAGGAAAAATTATCCAAATGTAAGGATAAAATCTGACAATTTCTTAAAGTAAATTTAACTTAACATGAGTTAATGTACTTCAATTCGATCATATTTATCCTTTTACACAAAAGTTTACCATTCCTATCATACCACTAGAATCAAAATGTTCCCAAACTTGGCCAATGACAATTTTTAAAATTATTTTCAACATTTTTATCTTATTTTATTTCAAAGTGTTGTCTTTTTTATATATATGCATCAGTTCCGCAGTTCATATAATACTACAAAACACTCATGGAATCAATTTTTGGAAAGTCCCTACAGTTGCTTTGACTCGTTTTCCATCTCCTCTTCTGAATTAGAAACATAGAATCCTTTTAAGTTTCTTATATGAATGGATACAGGTAAGAACCTGCTAGTGTGAGGTTGGGAGAGTACAACAGTATTCCAGAGTGCCTGGCAAAATATTTTAAGCGAACATGGAGCTATGTGCTGCGGCATTGACGCGGAATAAAAACCAATCATTATATTTTTTTAAAGTTGTCGTTTTCGCCTAAATACATTTCGCAGCCAGCTGAGAAAAAACAAGTAGCCTTTTGCTTACATTTTGGAATTGAGGTATAAATTCGAGGTGAATCACAAGGCTTCGGTGGAAACGATAGGCTCCTACTTCGAAGATCATCTTCAACGTTTATGCAACCTTGACAAAACGCATTTGCCAATCGCACACTGCAGTTTTTCTTCCATTGCATCTTTCCTATATGTTTTTTTTTTCAACATCTGAAGAGTTACAGATTGTGATTTCTCCAATTTTTCAGAAAATTTGATATTGGCACGTTTTTCTGAAGACATTTCAAAAGTCGACGCACGCAAACACAGTTTGGTCAGAAATAATAGGCAACTTTTGCTCACAGTAACGGAAAAGGTTGACAGGGAGCTCGGCATCTTCCTTGGAAATGTTGCCAATCTCAGTAAGAGTAACTTCCCCTTTAGCGAACACCAACTTGACAGTGGGCGATGATTCCGAAAACTATTTGATCGTACCATATTCAAGAGATATGTCAATCGGAAATATTGTGAACTAGCTGATACCCGCCCGCTTCGCTGGACAGACGATTCAATATAAAATTATTTGGTATTTTTCCATTTCGCTCGAACAAATCTCACCAAGTAAACTTAATTGTTGACAATACACAGTATACATATATTCCGTTTGGCGTCGGTCATATCATTTTTGGCAATAAAGTCGCCAAAATTACATAACGGATAAAAGTAGATTAACGGATGAAAATTACGTTTTGGATAAGACTTCCGTAAAATCCGTTCCTAGTGAGCGTCTACATCGCAAAATGAGTAACTGTGCTAAATTTCAAGTCAATCGGTTGTATAGTCTTTGAGATCTCGTGATGAGTCAGTCAGTGGTATTTCGCTTTTATATATATAGATTGTGCTTCAGATCTTTGTGGGAGTAACTCTTGACAAAAGGTATATGATTTAATTGCTTGTGTATAATGAGTAAATTGCGGATATTAATTTTATTTCGATTTTCATATGCTTATAATTATTTCTTCAAAAGACAGACTTTATTTATTGTAGATGAATGATATTACGTTATTTCTTACTAATCTTTAAATGGAAACAAAAATGTTGCTTATAGGAGTTAGTTGTTCTAAATAGTTGATTAAAGTAATGAAGCTTAGAAGTGTGTTCGTTAGTGATTTTAGTATCCGGCTTCAATACCATTATCTTACAAATGTTTAAACTTATTCCGTTAAGTTACAGTAGGAGGCGGGGGTTTGACAGCTTTAGAATTTTTGTCTGTATAAGGTAGAAAAACGATTGCTCTTTTTTTTTTTTTTTTTTTTTTTTTTTTAATTTTAAGGTTAAAGAGTCACGATAGATAGTGAAAAAGTTATGAACTTCTTGGCGATGAATCTTCGAATTTCGAACCGATACATTGTGCATTTCAACATTCTCCAAAAGTTTCACAGTCGTGTGCTGTATTAATTGTGTACGTCAAATATAAAGAAAACAGAGGTACGCAATACTTTTTGTTAGTCTCAAAAAGCAGCAGCGAGAAGAAATCAAGCAGATAACTGAGTTGTTGAATATAGTGGAGCAGCTCCACTGATTGTGAATCATCCATACTTATCCGTTTTATTTTAGGGTTCTAATGACTAAATAAGTGAATAAAATTATAAAACAATGCTAAGCTATTATTCAAAATTTAGATAACTTATCATGGTTCTATGACAAATTGTATAAAAATCGTTTGTTCTATTAAATAGAGTCTCGTTTATATTTTATAGGCCTAAATGTTATTCAGTTCTAGAATGGCGTTTGTACAAACTAACCAATCAAATTTATCTACGCGTTATATGCAGCTTATACATATATTCCCTTAATACAGTTAGTCTGTTAAAATATATGAGAAAACTCAACCGTTATATTAACAGGTTTAAAGCTCAATATCATAAATTACTATTACACGTTTAACTAGTGCAACATTATTATTTCCATTTCGAATATTTTTATTGTAAGCTTTCACTTTTAATAACACTAGTTATGTAAGATTTGCTAAGCAAACTGCAAAGCAATATACTAATGATAATATATAAAGAAACATGAAAAATTTAATATTTGGACTCAATTCAAATAACATAAGATACAATTTTTTCTATGATTGCAATCTATGCTGTTTTAACTTTTTTACTAATTTAATCAAACCCAGTAAGTTATTGATTAATTGTCTCTAAATATTCATTTTTCATTTGTTATTTCCTTTCACTTGTTACGCTTCTCCATTAGGTAAAAAGCATTTCAAACCGATGGACTGCGAGGAAGTAATGGAGAATGGAAATACAGAGAGCGGCGTTTACACCATTTGGCCACGGAGCAGAGTGGGCAACTGTCAGTCGATAGATGTCTATTGTGATATGGAAACAGCCGGAGGAGGATGGACAGTGAGTTATAATTTTCGAAAGTCCTTATATTCATTCTTGAAACCGTAACGGCAACATCTTTATTATATCTTCAATTTACATTAACTCACTGTAGTTAGTTACTTTATTCCCATTTCCAGTGACTAGAGATCAATTTTCTATTTTCTAAGAAATCCATACGCATAAAGCCCTTTGTATCCCATAAATTCTCTGCCTTAACTTTTCCAGTCGATGAGACGGATCTCGCCTTCATTAGAGCAGATTCACCCAATGCTTTAATTGTTGCATCATGCCTGGTATTTGAAGCTGAATCCAATTATCATGAACACTAATAATTCGATGTGGTGACAGTCCAATTTGATTTGGCTGCCAAATGAATCCCGGAATCAGAATCTAGTTGTTATGGCGCCATTTAACAAATGGCATTCCCCAATAGTAACGCCGACTTGCCTTGGCACGGCCAACTTTTATCAAAAATAGGTACTTTATGAACCATCCGCGTAACGAAATAATTTTTGTATTCAACAAAACACATTACAAACTCTTACTGAGAAGCATAACAAGATACTTGGCAGAAATAATAATAAACTAAGCAAGAAAACGAATATATGTATATGTATATATATATATATATGTATATGTATATATATATATATATATATAATTTTCAACCGAAATTAACTCATTTAACTAATTGTTTACAAATTTAATTCAAACATAGTTAATAGTTGAATCTATGTCTGGAGATGACTCAAAGTATGGCGTATCTAACGCTAACTCAACATTAGCTATTATAAGATGAAGTGCAATTATGGCTCCAGCAGACGAAATAAAGATTCAAATTATTTGTCTTCTCAACTGTATCAGAAAAATTTAAATTCAAAAGCAGAAGGAAACTATTTAAGTTCTTACTGTATTTACGTAAACCAACTTCCACAAATAAATGTGAATTCTCAGAACAATTAGAATTAATGGAATGAATAAGAACCTCCCGAAAAGTATCTATGTTAGGAACGGGAAACGGGAATGCGTTAACTCACTGTCCAGTGGCTGTTTTCCCGTCTTCTTAAAAGTTCATGAGTATGGAGCCTTTTCGTATTCCTAAAAAATGGCCACCATTTCTTTTTTGACGAATAAGATCACTTTTTTTAGCAACAGGTTTTCTGAAAGCTACCCATTGTATTGTTCATTGCTTGGTTTCTGGTGAATAGTAATGATTGGGTCGACGGTGACAAATCGACGCTGCAACAAGCAAATTTTGATTGGCAATAAATGGTTGCTAAACCAAAATTAACGCATGAATCAGTTTCACATTTGCTTAGACTTTATTAAACACAGATGATATAACAGAATGGTTACACCAACTTGCCTTAGAAACGCCATTTGGTTTCAAGAACAGGACTTTTGGTACCACTTTCGTACAAATTTTTCAAATTTATTTGAAGCTGAATATCCCATTCTTAAATCAGAAATTAAAGTGATGAAATTGGGTACAGTTCATAACTAAATAAAGTGTACACATATGCCAAAGAGTATAATTGGCCATTTGAGTCATATTATAAGATATCAAAATGTGCACACAACTGAGAATCTAATTTACGCTTAATTTAAAATTTAAGTAGAATAAATATAAGTGCACGTAAAGTAAAATTAATGTTATATTTATGTGAAATGTATTAAGAGATTAGGAATGTGAAGCATCGAATATAAAACTAATCGAATGAAATATGGAGTAAAAATCAAAGTAAAGTAAAATAAACATACATATGTTTAATGTTTTATAGTTATTTGATAACAAAACATGTATTTAAAATTAAAGATACGAGTTAGCTAAAAGACTTTATCGATGGAAATACTTTGTTTTTCTATATAATTCTAACCTTTGTTTTAAATGAAATAAATATTAAAGATTACGTGAAAATTTGAAACATTCTGACAAATATTTAGTTTTTTCCTTTAAGAAAGAAAATTCTAATAAACCAATTACATTTTTAATAATAGGATAATGATAATATGCAACGTGGAATATAAGGAACCACAATATAAATGATATTGATATAAAAAAATTATTAATAAAAAATTATTCTCAAATATAAAGAATTAGTTATATTTCAATTTATTACATAAATCCATTTCGTAAATCATTCGTAAAATAAACTTCATATAAATATTTAAAACTTCCTAAAGTAGAAGAAATAAAAAGTTATCTGGATTAAGAATCAGCAATATAAAAATTATTTCCAAGTGATATTATTACAAACATTCAGATCACAAGGCTCCACACAATATTCCTTTGAAGTTTATATATATCAACCTTACTTTATTTTGCCTAATTTATAGAAGAATTAGGTATTATAAGTATTTCTTTCTGTTTGAAAGAAAAATTCTTTTTCTTGATTTTATACATTACAATTTTAAAACTAAATTTGTCTAATTTACGAATTACTGCTATGATTGCCGAGTTATCATGATCACAAGTTCAATGTTCAAGTTATCATGACAATGATACGTGACAGTGTGAAGTATCATGATCAAAAGATCACGAATGGTCAAAAGGTCGTGGTTCACGTTGTTTCAGTCGTATAGTAGATTCGGTTTCTGATGCCTCTGAATGTGGTTTTATCTGTCGGGCTCAAAATCTTCTTTGAGATTATATGCAATTTAGATAAGTGGAATACCATCCCAGGTGTAGTCTTCAAAATTCGAATAAGGCTCAAAATTATGAGGTTTGCTACCAGTAACCCTTGTGTTGCTTCTATTTGTAAGGTTAATGATAAACCGATGTAATGATTTCTAACGAAGAATGTCTTTCTTTTTATTCTTAAAAAATCCGCATAGATTTTCGAATGCAATTGTAGCCTGATTAGTAGGGAAATACTCGTAGATTCGTTATCAATGGTATTGGTTTTGGTTACCTATTTCCAAAGACTGTTGAATAGTGGGAGTGTGGGACATTATATTTATCTTATAATATGATCATATTAGGACAATTATACACACTGATATATGTGTTTAGTTATGAATTGTTCATAATATCATCACTTAAATTTCTAAATTAAGCGTGTGACATTCAGCAACAAAGGATTTTGAATAACTTGTACGAAGTTGGTTTAAAAATTGACAGTATTTGACAACAGACGGCATTTCCAAGGTAATTTAGTGTTACCATTATATGCTGCCACCTATAAAAAGGAGACGACTTAAATTTGACACTCATTCACGGGTTAGATTTGATTTAGCAGTCATTGGTACAAAATCAAACTTTGATTTTTGCAGGGTCAAGGCTTGGATTTATCATCATATACCTAAACCCTAGCAACAATAAAAAATATATTGTTTCTCGGGAAACTGTTCCAAGGAAAGCAAAGTCTATCTCATAAATCAGAAAAGACGTGGTGTACATTTTTGGGATGCGAAGAGTATCATACTTATGAACTTCTTAGAAAAAAGGAAAACAGAAAATGGACAGTGAGTTGTCTGATTCTCATTATATATATAACAATAATAATCTAATTCTCGTACCTAACACGGGTACGTTTTGAATCACTCTCTTACTTAGCACTTTCGCGTAGAGTGAATATATAGAGAAGAATGCCAATTCAGGTGTCGACTTTGTCATCAGATCGTGACAAATTTCTGAGTAGAACAGAAATAATGCAGCCCGAAAACGTACAATAAATATGGGCGATAAGAATTTTACAAATCCAAATATGTTTATGATTAGGGCAATAAAATTTAGTTAAAATACCAAACAGATTTACATTTTACAATTCTTTATTTTAATTATTTTTAATAACTTTTTAAAAATCTTACAGAATAGTAAATCATAAGATAAAAACAAAAACGACCCAGAGAAAGAAATTTTTAAAAAAAAATGTTCCTCATTCAAATTTTGTTACAGGTAAAATATTTTATCTTATATTCAATGTCTCAATGAGTTTCAAAGGGCGATAGGATATGAATATTTTTAATGAATAGTTTTTAAATGCATTTAAATATTTAGGTAATACAAAGACGTGGCGATTTCGGAAATGCTCATAATTATTTCGATAAAACCTGGCAGGACTACAAAAGCGGATTTGGAAATTTAAATAGAGAATTCTGGCTTGGTATGTATACGATTTTAAAATCTGTACATTTATTCTGATACGTTGCCATCTTTGATAGACACCAATGTATAACTTTAAGTACTTACATCTTGAAAAGAATACTTTTTTCTTATTTGCAACACCGATTGACCATTTCTTTATATAATGCCAGCTATGAATTGTTGCAATCTTTGATCAATACAAAAGATTATGTGTTTAGCTTTTAGCCTTTAATAAATCAACAGCCCTTTTGATTATTTGTTTAACATTTGATTTATTTTTAAAAAAAATGTAGTGTATCATTCTGGTATAAAATCTTTATTCTTGATAGAAATCAATGTTAGATATCCAGTATAATTGTTTGCCAACACCTTTTTAGTCTTCTATGATACTTATCTGCTATTTTTACAAAATGTTTTAGATATTATACTTTTTTCATTTTATCAGTAATCCGTACGAATACTTCAATGTCATCATTTAAAATTTTTTGATTAAATAAAAATCGTCGTTTCATTTTAGTAAATTAAATGTTATCATAAAATAATCATATGGAATACGAGCAGCTTATTCGAATTTCTAAGGATAAATTTAAGAACGAAAATACATTAAGTATTAGTATTAAATATCTTTTCGGCTATTTTAGTTTAAAACTTTCATGATACATTATTCAATAGCTTGACTTTATTGTACTAAATGTTTCAATGGATATTTTTCTCATAAAACTCTAGTCTATGCTTTTATTTTGTTATATTAGAACCCTTAATTTGTGTCTTTTTGAACCAAACATCATTAATAGAGTAAAATACTAACTATCTGAATTGTGAATGTTGATCAATACAATTGAATATGTACTTTCCAGGAAATGACAATATTTTCGCTATCACAAATCAAGGCCGATACTCCGTGAGATTCGATATGACAAACAATGAAGAAAAGTCTGTTTATGCTGTGTATGAATCGTTTTGGATAGAAGATGAAAGTAAAAAATATGCATTGCATTTGACGCAGTTCAGTGGAAGTACAGGCGAGTATAAACATTCTTGTCCTCAAACAAATGTATGAGAAACTTATGTTAGGGTTCAGGTTCAAGAAGTTGACAAAACTGTGGGATTAGAAGCTAGGTCAACGGCGAAGGCGATAAAATAAAAAAAAAAAAATGCAAATAACTTTCACATCTTAAAATGTTTCCCTGCGCACTGCTATACATTCGAAACATCCTAATAATTTCCTTGATATTCTAGCTATCAAACCAGGGTTAACTCATTCACTCCCAGCGTATCAAATGCGATACCCTCGCGTTTGCTCTCCTGTGCCCAGTGTATCAATAATGATACACTTGAGGAGAACGTTTATTTGATTTTTTTTAATGTTACTATACAGCGTTACAATACCACGAAATCTATATAGACAGGTTATTTTGATTGTTGACCTTGGTGATATGGGATTGGATTTCACTTCTGACAATCACGGGGGAAGGTAGTTGTTAAAAGCACGTGTTGTGGCGCGGCTCTTTAAATGTAATGAAATAATTTAAAGGGTGTATTTGCTTTCGGTTTGCATTTTTCTTTCTTGCTTGCTTCTTAGAAGTCCGAATGAGAATTTATGGTTGTTTATGAGGGTTTGCTTTTGGTAGCAGATGCTCTCAGCTGTTCGTTTCATTCGATCGGTTTTTATTTGTAGTGACATTCATGATGAAAAGGAAGTATCTGATACTGAGATTTGTGAATTAATGAATGAATCTGACAGTGATGTTAGAGAAAATAATCCAAATCTGTACATATCCATTAAATGAAGAAAAGGACGAAGAAGTGCCCTTTGCTCAAAATCTTGTGTGAAGTGTCAAAAGTTGACAGAATATGTGTGTAAGACATGTGACGTTGGACTGAGCGTTGAAGAATTTTTTTTTATAAAAATAACAAACAGCAAAATAAGATTCATTTTTTTATATCTTAACATTCCATGTAATGGTACATCATTACACCATGAAATTTATGTAAATGTAAGTATATTTTGTATTTTCGTAAAAGGTATGACTTTTATGTAATAATTTTATGTATAAAACATACAATTTCCGATTAAATCTTTTTTTCTTTTGTATGTATTAAGTTTAATGCATTTTTAATAATATATGTAAATACCAAAATATTATAATTAATAACCGATTTTAGAGGAATTTTTTTTGGCGAATTAGGCTTAATACCTAAAATCGTCTGTGCACAGCGTGACACTCCGCGGTAAGAAGTCGCGGGCCCAGGGAAGCATTTCTTTTTTTCTCCCTCCAGTAGTGAAATGGTTAATTCTTAACTAATTCTAAAATCACTATTTTAAAGTGTAAAAGAGTGTTGTGATTGTGATATCCGGAGCATTTTGTGTGGGAAAATTGTGGTATCCTTTCCTCTTTGTCGAGAAAGGGATTGCCAATTTTATCGTAAGGAACGTGTACTCATGAGGGAGAGGTAGGAGCAGAAACGAGTTATGAGTGTTAATAAACCCTGTCGTTATATATTATAAAAGTTATTAAGATTAGGTCTTTATTGAGTCTTACTAAGAGTAAAGAAAGGAAGAGGCATCGCATGAGGTCAGCCTCACGATGATCAACAATTAAAATTGATTCATGATATGTGATAACCTGTCAAAATGCCCTTTTTAAAGTACAATTTTATGCTGGTAATTTAAAATAAATTAAAAGTAAAATAACTATTTATATTAAATAATAGGGTTTATGAATTCAGGTCTATGAGATTATATTAATTAACTTAAAAATAAAAGTTACGGTTATTCCGATTATTACGACGGTTATGATAAAGCAGCTTTTTGTACTGATATGTAGTTTCAGTTAAATTTTTTTTTTTCATGTTTACTTTTGGAAGAATCGTTTTGTTTTTTGGTACGATTGGAATCCATTTTCAAGAAAAAAAATGCGCTTTAATGTTTATAATTCTTCTAACATAAACCAAAATGCGAGTCTGAATTAAAAAATAATGTTTCTATCGTCGTAAGCTTTTCATTTGTTTCCAGAGTATCACAACTCTCGTCGGCCCTCAAAAGATACACCTATCCTCTATGTAACTCACTATTAACTGTTTGAAATAGTCCTCATTCCTATCCACATACTTGTGCCAGCACGTGATTATCAAAGGATACGTTTGGGAGAGGAATTCCGGTGGTGTTTGTTGACACCAGGCTTTCCCCTCTCTGTCGGAACGAACGTGATATCACTAACGGATACTCGTTCAATATCTGAAGGTCAACAGCAAAGATATCGGTGCTTCAATCTCATCTTCCTGTGGATCGTCTATTTTTTTAATTCACAAAACACCAAATATACATGAAAATAAAGAAAGCAATAGAACACACATGCAGCTTTCAGGTACCACAAGAACTGTGGAAATTTAGGTAACGAATAAAAACGCTACATGCATGGAAGCATTGCGTTTTAACCAAATCTCGTGTATTAGGGTGGGGGGATGATAAATAAGTAAATAAAGAAATTTATAAAGATTTTTATTGTTGAGAAAACTATAAAATTATATTTCCTTTCTTCTTTCAATTAACAGAACTTATAAGCTAGACATTTAGGTTCGTTTATCATTTACTTATCTTTTTATAGAGCTCTCTACACTTCTCAAATTCAAGCTTTTGAAAGGAGTCTTGGAAAGCGAAAGGGGTTAGCTATGAATACGTTTGGCTATTAGGAAATATTTAAGGCTCGAAACTCGATTTTGGTAATGCTATTGCAGTACGAAGATTTTCAAAAAGAAGAAAGGAGTTATAAAACAGCAAAATTTAAATCCTGTCAAATCATTAAATAATATAAAATACGAGAAGATTTAAAAGTAATGTCCCTAACAATTTTATTTGGTATCCGATTTTCTCAATTCTTTTTGTGCTGTAACGCTGTATACATCCTTTAAGCCATTAGTTCTTAAACTTTTTAGTTTTATAACCCTACTAACAAGCTTAAAAATTTCAGAAAAAAAACAACTGACCCTCCTCTTCTCATTTCGATCATAAAGATGCATGAAAAACAATTATGTTTGCCTAATTTCCGACTCAGTTTAAAAATAAATATATAAAATGAACTCCCGATTTATATTTAATTTTTTTAAAAAACTTCCTTTGATAAATTAAAATTATATATTCATAATTTTTACTATCCATGGATAAAATACAATGTGTGTGCGCTATTTTAAAATATAAATTAAATAATTTCTCCTACAGTTGTTATTGAAATAAATACCTTCCTCAGTCGAATAAAACAGTGAAATATAATGTTATATTTTTCTTGGGATATACATAATTATGACGAAACAGAAACTACTGGATGTACAATAAAAGCATCTCGACCTCGGCTTCGAGACTTATTCGTCTGTGTGGAGCCGGATTTTATGCATAATTAAGCTGCATTCTTATAGCATAATTTCGTTGTGATATGATTGCCTACTCCTACTCCTGTAATGGATAATTATATCGTGTCATAATTGTTATAACTGTACGAAATATTACAGAGGATCAATAGGAGAGAACTCTGGTTACGCTTGTGGAGAGAAGCGTCATGAAATATACGTAATGAAACTGCAATACGGTACCTCTACAATAATATGCTTAATGGTATTTTTTTATATATAAATATGATGCACAGCTTAACTTAGCTAGTACTACGATTTCATAACATTGCTACACGGGAAATATAATACATTAAATTAAAGATAACGAATAGATTACGGTAAATGTTTTTATTTTTAAATTCATTTATCTAAATGTAGTTTCCTCTATCCCAACATTTCACGCTGCGACTCCATATGGGGTCACCAGCTCCAGTTTAAGAAGCGCTGCTCTATATAATACATCGCTCATTTGTCGATATTGGTCTATCCCCCTTCCGTGCGACTAGCCAGGTAAATCCGTCGGTGGTTGTCGACACCAGTATTTAATGGTAACTTCCTCTTTTCGTGAAAATGAAAATAATGTTCTTTCATCTTGAGAAGAGGTGAATGTAGCAAGGTGTAATAATTTGTCGCATCATCTTCATCTCCAATTTGGTCGCTGCATTTTTCCCTTTTCCGCGCATCAACACCTATTAATAAAGGGGAAGGGAGTGTAAAAAGAAGAGGAAAAATATAAGGATACGTATATAAGAGGTGTGATAATAAAATAACCGGATAAGTACTGTAAAAGGGTTTACTTTTATGTTTTACACATTAAAGCATTATCATGTTTAACATACAACCCTCCTCGATCCCTACATCTCTCCAGGCGAATTTTCCGCTGTTGAAAGAGTTTTGGAAATCTTTTGAAAATATTTTTATCACACTCGTGCCACTTTTTCTGTTACAGTTTAAGCTGTCTCAAATCTTTTCCTTTTAGTGCGGATTTCATCTTGGGGAACAGAAAAAGTTATATGGAGAATAAGGGCGCAATACTGCGGTGTTGCGCTTGGCGAGAAACATCTTGGCGAACAATGCAGTATGACACCGTGCATTATCCAGATAAAGAGCCTAAGAATTTCCCCCCACAATTCAGGTTTTTTCCCTTCCTAATTAGTTCACAGAAAGTTCTAAGAGCCTCAAGGTAATAATGCTCATTGGCATCGTGACCTTAAGAAAACCATTTTATGTATACAACTCACCGGCATCGGAATAAAACAATCATTCATTCCTTTGAATTTTGATTTGCTCATTTTTGCTTCACGATGAATTTGGGCTCATCCAATAAATGAATTGGAATGATTCAATAAATGAATGAATGAAGTCTCCAGATCATAAGTGAAAACCTACGTTTCATCACATGATATCACTCTCTTCAAGAAGGTCGATTTTTCGATTGGTATTGGTAGCTCAGATATTTTCACGAGTTTCTTTTTTTTTTTTACAGTTAAATAATATGGCAAAGGAGGCATTAGTTTTCAATAAAGCCTCCTATATATATTATTTGATGAGTTTGCTTTAAATATTCAACAGAAAATAATCTTCAAAAGTTAATTGATTCTCTTTTATCCACAGGAGATGCATTGGGACCTCACAACTTAAGACAATTCTATACAAAAGATCAGCCCAACATACCAAACGATGCGAAAAAGGATGGGCCCAGACATACTGGTGGCTGGTGGTTTAATGTGTATCCAAGTTCAAACCTGAACGCTCTCAACAACAATGAAGTAAAGCACAAGGATGTTCAACTGGGAATATGCTGGAATCCTTTCGGAGGATATAGAAGCACAATTATGTCTACCGAGATTAAAGTGAGGTCTAAAAACTTTTGAGAAGAGCAAAACTTCTTGCGTTGATTATATCCTTTGTTGAAGCACAACACAAAAGTTTTTTTCTAGGCAAAAATAATCTAAGTAAATTTCAAATGTTATACAAAAAAAAGAAGTCTTACAAATAAAATTAAACTTTTCATCTATAACGTGATTTCCTTTTTAAAATAATTACATGTTTCTGAAAACTTATAAGTTACAGAAATTTTAAAGTTCTTTTTATACTTTAATTTTTCAGATGTTTTTTTATTTTCTATTGAAATATGCGATTTTGTATCTTTTGATACATGATTTCAACAACAAACATTTGATTTTCTGATTTTTCTCTATTGACCACATTTAACACTCACCCGTTAAATTTTTGGAATTTTTTTTTTTCATATTTAATTACTATCACGCAAAATTATATTTACTGAATTATTAGCTATATCAGATATTAACAAAGTATTTTTGATCGTAGAAGTATAAAAATTATATATTTTAGAAAGACTTAAAGCTTTGAACATTAAGTCTAATAACGCGATGATCAAATAAGGTCAATGTGTAGTCAGAAAATTAGTGAATAAAGAATGTGTTACATATAGTATTCAAATGATATCTATCAAAAATATATTCGAAAGAGGAAAATGCGTTCCACATAATTCGGAATATTTATCTCTATGTTATAATGCACTATCAATTGAGTCTATTTCATTGAAATAAATCTTGACAGACAATAAATTGTTAATATTTAACAGTATTTACGGCACGACCTTCAGTAGTTTGAAAAATATTACCATCATATTCTTCCAAAGCAACTGCTTTTTAACGATTCGAGTCGATATTTTCTCAATTCTTACCTCACATTATATAGCAATTAAACAAAGTTTATTCCTAAGTTGTGTGAGAAGGAATTCCACAACCTTTTATATTTTACTCATTGATTTTATACCTTCACAGTTGCTCAATGTGTTATCTTTCTTCTGCGACAATTTTAATATTTGTAATAATAATAATCATATGGAGCATATATTTTAATGATTTTTACTAGTTCATGGAAGCCAATATAGATCTTAAAAGGAATCTCTTTGACAGTATATAATTACTTAAAGTATTGGGATTAAAAAAATCAATCACAAATTCCTTAAATGAAGCAAATATACTTCCAGGAACTTTGAAAGTAGCACACCAAAAAGGGAGCTTTGGAAGGAACTGAAATTTAATACACATAATATGAAACAGATGAGAGATTCATTTGATTCTAAAATCAAGACCCAAATCATGTACAGAGTGACACGGTTGCATCTGGCATTTCAGCTGGTCCTGCAAATGCTCTATAGGGCAGATCAGAGGTTTGGGCCGGCCATGGAAGAGTCCGAACATGACGTAGAATGTCTTGAGCTACTCGAGTTGCATTCGTACGAGCATTATCTGACTGAAAAATCGTCGCCTGAAAACTATTTAGTAAAGTTCTCACATAGAGTCGAAAAATGCTATTTAATAACGCTGGCTCATTTAGATTTTACGTTCCACTATTAGAGTGGATCGGCTATCATAGGCAATGGCCACTCAGATCATTATGCCTATGCGGGCAGTGTGTCACGAGATAGCGCTGATGGAATTGTACCGTTCACCAGGGTTCCTCCATACCCGTACGTGATTATCATCTGTCTCCAAAACGAACCTGGATTCATCATTAAATACCATATTTTGCCAATCTGTGACATTCGACATCACTCTGACTTGGCATCACGGTAGACTGAGTCGTTGATGTTTCATTGTTAAAGGCAGTGCACAAAAAAGGACCTAGAGTTACGGATTCACTTGCGTGTCTTGAAATGGTTTGGGGAACTGTTGGCAGCCCTGCATTTCATTATATCGGGGAAGGAGCCAGAGTGGGATCTGAGAGCGCTTGCCACACAATCCTTCAATTCTTTGGCCTCGCCGTCTTCTATGGCGCTCCAGACCCGATTCTCCTCACATGCGTGCTATCTCGTATCCAACATGTTCTGATGGCCCACTCCGAACGATCGATCTGGTGAGCAAAACGGCTCGTCGACTGGCCTGTGTTATTCATGTCGATGATCAGGCTCCTCTCAATCTCGCTTAACTGTGCGAAACGTCTTCTCACACGTCTACCTGGCATTCTTCGCTTACTTAAGTCCTTCTAGAAAGGGAATGCGAGCGTTATGTTTATGAATCTTCCACTACGAGCAGGTTTATATAGGATCTACTTCTTGATTGTAGTGTCACTGCAGGATGTGAGGTCATGTGCATTGGCACACATATGGCTCATTTTAATATCGATCATCATTCAATTACTTTACAAAGTTTTGAGATTATAGCTCGCTCTCTTTTTGGTGCGCTATTTTCAATCTTCTTGAGGGTATATGCACCAAAATTATTAAGTTTTTATGATAATGAAACCATTACAAATCTAAGTCTTTCGCGGATTTTTTATGAATTCTTTCAAGCACTTACTAGTTGTACAGAATCTTTCACAGCTTTGGTACTTACATCGACTTGAATAGAAAATGCATTCACAATCTTTGACGTGATTAAAGACAGAGTTCTCAACACTGTGTTTGACACATTCTGCATTCTTCGAGACATCGCTGTTTGACATAGGTTTTTAAAACCATTTTTGAGCACTTTCCTCTACAAACATATATCAGACAGCACATTTAATGCAGGGTGAAAATAAAATTCTTTTTTACCGATATGAATGAAATTGGAGGCCTCTTTAATTTTGATATACATGATCAATTATGGTAGATTCAAGTGAAAGAGTCAGTGAAAGTTGATGTTTATGGCGCAAGAGCCAAGATTTGTCTATGCTGCACCAAACAATTGTATTTGAGTTCCAAATGTTAGTAGAAATGAAGAAAAGGTAAAAACTGGTTGACAACATAGGTCTAAAGTAGAAAAGGATTACTAGGATTTCCCGCTGCCATGTCATCCGATTGGAAGGTTCAAAGTACGTTTTCACATTTGGAGAACTCTGAAGGTGCAACCGTCAAAAAAGCGTGGCATCTTTATTTTTGTTTTCGGGGTGTTTGTTATGCAAATTCCGTGTGAGCGATGAAGATTTCATTGAACCGCTGTTGAATACTTTCTCACATATGACGTAAAAAGGCTTTAGGCAATCTTCTTCTCCTATACTAAACAATTCACAATTAAATAAGTGTCCAAGTACCTTCTTTTCTTGGTTATTATTCACAATGAAGAAGAAGCTTCAGTTTGTTTACTCACCTGCTTAGGTGCTTGGTCTTGTAACTACGTATTGTTGGTATAATCAGTGTCAGATGATATGCCCGGTTCTTCATTTAGTATTTCACTCAATTTTTGCTTTCGCACAGATCTATTTTTAACCGCTGAGCCATTGCGTAAATAACTTGAATTGGAAGTAGTTTGTAGAAAAACTAGTGGAGGATTGTAATAATAGCTCGCATACCTTGTGACGTTGGGCTATTCGCAGTTTTCTCTTCACTAACCTTGGGAATTTTTAATTATGATTAATTGGTATAAATAACAACTTCTTCCCAATCAAAAATGAAGCGTGAGTATATAAATTAGAGGCAGGTAGAAATAAAGTAAAGTGAGGCAGATAGGAAAGTATATAATCAAAGCGAGAGACACACGATAGAGGTCAAGTGACTCTAGCGTTGAACAGTTGTCCTATAGTCGAAGACGGGGTCGAGAATTTCTACAAATTATAGTGGAGCCAAATTATAGTGGCATAGTGGAGTACAGTACAAATTATAGTGGCATAGTGGAGCCTAGAAGTCGAGACAGCCTCAACTTCGCCCTGTTGGTAAGACTCTGTTAATTTGATATTAGTGGAACAGGCAAATATATCTAGGGCGATACTTTAGAGAGTCGGTGTACATTTGTCGTTATAGTACTAAACTGTGAAATAAATACAGTGTGGGAGATTGTCTTGCGTCTCCTTTCATGACTGATTGACACTTTAGTGTTATTATATTTAGTTTAGCTGTGGCACAAGAGGCGAATAGATATATAACTTCATCACAACCTTTCAATACAAATACCATTCACAAAATTTAAGCCCAACATGATTTCAATCTTTATTCTTACGAACAACACGAAGTGCATTAAAAATCAAATCTAAACACCGAGAAAATGTGAGACGTAAGGAAAAGTAAATCCTGACGGAAAGTTGGATGGCGACGAGAGGAGGGAAAGCCAACCATACTGATCTCTCCCCCTCAACCGCAACCCTTGTTTCATCGAAAGTTTTATTGAGAGAGACCTTGGTATTCCTTCCTTAACAAAGAGGGGAAAGGGCTCCACAATTTTCCCTCTCAAACAGGCGTCAGATATTACAGAAACTACTGGTCTAATGAATGTATTTCCTTCATTTCAAGTGTTTGATCGAGAGTGGTAGTACGAGATTCTAAGTGAAATTAGAATGAATAATTCAAACAATTATTGAATTTTCATAACAAATATGCGCAATTCACCATTTTTCCTTCAAAAATGTGTATTACACAAGAGACACATATTTTATCGTGAATTTGAAAGGGAGATTTTCAATATCCTAATTAGAATGGATAAGGCATGAATTGTTAGCACACATATGTGTCAAAGATTTCGTTTTTTCAGGAACGTGTTAAGTGATAAAAATATAATTGTTTTGACTATATATATATATATATATACCGACACCAGGAAACAGGGAAATAAAATCCCTTGTATTGATCTTTTGATAACGCTGGGAGAGGACAGGGTAGATAACTTTCTTTCGCGTTACCCTTTCCTCAAAGTATGCAAAGTGAAGTAACGTAAGTGTGAAAATTTTGTTCTATTTGCAGTGATTGTTGCTGTTGATTCGATGATGATTCTTTTTGCAACACTTGAACATTTTCAACATTCCAAAATACAACGTATTTGCCTTAAATTCTACATTACTAAGAGTTTAATAAATGGTAGTTTGCTTGATACTTATAATAAAAAACGGTAAATATGAAGGTAAGTGATTGAACAAGTATAATTTAGTCAAAGGCAAATGAAACAAAATGAAATAGAACTTGAATTTATAGTAAGTTCGTAATATTAGTTATCGTTTCGTTCCCATTTCGTATGACTATTGAGAAGCCATATCATTAAGAAGAAGTATTTACGCTTCATTCAGAGCATAACCCGAAACTTTATTGATAAAAATACTCACTTTCCCAAATAATATAAAAGAGAAAAATAAGCTACTGTTCAGTAGACACCATTTTGCATTACATTATGTTTTGTGCTGTATATCATCCCATTTCCGATATTTAAGTACTTACCATGCTAATGTTTCTATGAAACTCAGATTTTTCAGAATACTGTTGACAAGGAATTTAGTTTTCAAATGTGAGGTAAAAGATTTCAGTAGTTTTAACTATGAAACATATTTGTGTTTCTAAACAACATTTTTCCATTTGGGTGACTTTGAAATGAAATTTGATTTTTCGGGAATTCTGGAATGCTTTATACTTCGTTACTGTGCAAAATACACAACCAAAGTTTTTTAGTATCAATCACAGTTCTTTAGTTTAGTACTAAAGAACTGTGGTTTAATAGAATAATTAAATTGTAATTCTCACTCAGCCATGTACGCGAAATATTAAGCTGATATCTATTTTTCACTATCCCATACAAAACAATTTCAATTATCGAAAATGTATTTTCTAATTTAAAATTAATCAGTTCAAACATATGAAAATACACTACCCTATATTCATTAAAATGTGTTGCTAATTACTACTCAAAATAAAGGCACATTGAATGGACATCTGTAATCTCTACATTAAATTAAAACCAGAAAATTAGCAGATTATTATTACTGTTTCAAAATTCGCACAACTTCGTATCAGACTGCACTTTAGACGATGATCTTCAAGCGATCAATTATAAATTTATATGTTGATTTTAGCTTTTTTTATTGGCCTTCTAAGCTTGTAATGCTTGTCCGTTATTAGTCATAATACAATTTGATATCTTAAACTTTAAGAGACAGAAAAATAATTTAAGAAACTCGAGACAAATTGAGCGAAATTATTCATTATCAATGATTAGACATTAAAGCTCTCTTTCGGTTTTCATTCTTAATTCATGCAGACACACGCTCATGATAATTTTGCAGTTACTTGGTGTTGTGCTCTAGAGACGGAATGAAGCGCACTTCAACCACTTATTCGTGGATCAAATAATTGTTAAGGGTTCTTGTGTGTTTTCCCTTTCAACTAATCTTTTGGGGTTCATTATGATGTTTTTAGATTCGAGAATTTGTGAATAAACCCCGAATTACGTAAATCAGCATTTCTATATAAATCAGAAGTAAATTGAATAAGAGTTGAGAATAAATAGAAATAAGGTGTGTTTAAAGGTCGAGAGGATTTAAGAGATTATCAAGATTATAGTGTACACGATATTAGTACCAGTAACTGATCAACAGGTAGCTTACATTAGACTGGGACTCAGTGTACAATTACTTTTCCTGACTTAGGTTCTCTTTTGTGATTATTTATATAAGTAGAATCTTCAGTTGATCTTTGATTGAGGACGCATGCTACACACTACTCCACCTTTGAACACTATCATTTGTTTTCGATTATTCTTAACAAGAATAAAAATAGCTTAAAGATTTACCTTTTTAATTACTTTATTAACTGATTACTTAGAGAGCTTTGGTGGTTCAGATCAAAGAACGAGCATCACACTACCAATAATTACATCCAAACTCTGCTGAATTCCTTCTCTATATGCTTATGTACTCTCATGTTCATAAATTAAGAATAATGTCAGCTCCGGTTGATAAAGATTCAGAAACAAAAGAAGTGTGATTTATTCATAAATCTTATTTATTAAACAAAAGATAAAGAACAAGAAAGATGGTATACGTATGACACCATTAATAAAAACTACGACTTTTGCTCCCTAGAGCAATTACAAAAAATATCTCCCTCACAAAAACTTTTTAAAGCATGGTTGGTATGATGGTTAATACCTTGTATGTCTCCAAGATGATGAAATACAGTCCGTACAACGCCTAGGCATGCTGAGTAACCAATTACCTTGAGGAAAATTGCTCTACTCAGTAAGCGAAGCTCTCCAAAGTACCGGAACACATGTAGGATGTGGCTGACAGCTACAACTCATCAGCCAAGCATGTTCCACACATGCTGTATCGGATTCAAGTCTGGTAAGAATGCAGGTCATTTCATAAAGGTGATATCCACAGATTGAAGGCATTCGCTTACAATGTTTTCACTGCGTGGACGGGCCTTGTAATTCATGAACACAAATTTTGTGCTCATGGCACCCTTAAACAAACGTAGATGTTTTTTCAGAATGACGTAAATTTCCAATAAATGTGACTTGTCATGGTTTCGATTTGAATGTTTAGATCTTTTGTGGAACCCAAAGTAGTTCCGTTCGAAACTATCAATCCTGCAGCATCGCAACGCTCTCTTTCATTGACGTTGTCTTGGTGGTATCAGGTTCTCAATATGGAAGTCCGATGGGAAACATATTGCAAGTTAAACTTGGACTCGCCAGAAAACATCACACAAGCCCACTGTGACAATGTAAACATTGCATGTTCTCTACTCTAGGCTAACGTTGGGGACAGTGAGTTGCCGTAAGCAGAACACGTCTGACAGGCCTGCTAACATAGAGACTAATATGTCCCAAAAATCTGTAAACAGTGTGCCTTGAAACTGTTGTACCTGTGGCTTAAGATAGCTGATGAGAAAGGAATGATTCTGTGCTCCGTTTACTTCTTTTTACAGTTACTGCTAAATACCGGCTATCATTCAGCGTTGTAATTCGAAGGAGACCCATACTGTAACGTCCACTGATATTTCCATCATTTAAGAATCGTTGTCAAAACCTAGAGATGACACTTACAGCGATTCTAAGTTACTCGGATAATTCCACCCGAATACGACCACATTCCAGGTGGCTGATAATTCGACCAAGCAAAAAATCATCCACATGCGTCATCTGTGTCTTAACTATTCGGTTTTGGCACTGAGCGATTTACAGAACGCTTGAGAACAATTTTACTTCTTTGCTATTATTCCTTATATGCAACGCTCTTACACTCTCGTTATGGTGACGTACTATGGATGGCATCTGATGGCTTCCTGTAATTTCCATATTATTTTGAAAGATGTATGTGATAATTACACAGATGAAAATTTTACTTTAGAGTTTGATTTCCGTGTGATTCTGAATTATCCTTAATTTATGGACATGAGAGTATATTCAACGTATAGAACGATATATTACCAGCAATGCTTTGTGGTTCGAAGTAAATTCACACAGTAATAAAATAAATTTTTCTACTTGTTAAATTGAAATAAATATTATATATTGAGGAAGGAATAATTTATTTAAAGAGTTACAAGTATGTTTTACGTTTTGTTTCCGACGTCATCGAATGCGTTTGCATTTGGTAAGAGCTCCCTGCCGAAATCTAGGTTTACAAAGCTAGGAGCACAAAAAAAAAGATGAAAACGATTGAATTCGAAGCATTTCTATATCTGCGCAGCAGCTACTAGGGGGCAATTATCGCTTGGTTGGCGTGTTCAAAACTGCATTTTGGAGAAGGACGTCATAGTCTGGACTCAGTTTTCTTCCAAGTCAACGAACTTTTACCATCCAATTATGTATGCTTGGAGTGAAGTAATGTGCGAGCTTCTCGTCGCCACTATCGGCTACTATTAATGGATAATACCGTCTACTGTCATCGGCAACTACTTTAATACCTGGTCCGTCTCATCTGAGCACTAATTTTCTATGCTTATACATAACCACCGATAACCATCGTTTTGAAGTTATTGTGCTTGTGGTCTATGAAAATCTAATTTAATGCTATCAAATCAACAATTTAAGCACATTCTGTTTACCTGAAAAAATTGAATGAAATCTTTGATTGTTTCCATTTTGGACACTAATGTTAAAAAACAAAAATGGATTCGGAACACTTTTTCATACAGAAAGGTAATCCAACAAGTAAACAATGTGTTCTTTCTTCTCCCTCCAAATATATACGTTCATCTGAATGGAAACACTTACAAATTGAAATATTTTTATGTATTAAAATATATTTAGAAGTTTGGCTCCCAATTTTTGACAGTAATATTCCATAAGCTTTCATTATACTTGAAATTAAGAACACATTAACACGCTTTAGTTATTTTTAATTAAATCTAATTTCTGTTTCTTACATTCAATCTGTAGTTTTGCTGAGGAAACACACGCTTAGGCTATTCAAAATTGATAACAGGAGTAGGAGATTCTTAACTTGTCAACGAAAATAGCAGAAAAATATTTTCTGAGCAAATTCGTAAAATATATATTGATTTCTTTGCTCTAAGGTACTTTGATATGAAGTATAGGTTGATCAATTTAAAAGAGTACCAGTTTGTTTTTTGTATTATCTACACTATTATTTAATATGACTATATTTAACGTGCGGGTATCTTTTTTTCAACTAAATGCGGAAACTCATTTTTTAAACATAAATTCGCGTGAGCATCACTAGCAATTTTTAATCCGATTGTGCGCAAATGGTTTGAGTAAATCGTCTGCTTCTTTCAACGTTTTTTTTTTTATTTTTTTTTTTTAACTTTCATTTTCTAAGATTATGAATGACGATAGTAAAAATCGTCTGCATGAATTAATTATTTGATTTTAATGAAAATGTCTCTTTAATCTGTGGAAGAATGCGTTTTTCTTTACGATAATTACGTTATGTCTAAATCACTTAAAAAACGCGAGAGAAATTTCATTTAAAGTTTCCATTAAGACCAAAATTTTCAAAATGTGGGCTCTTTAAAATGGTTAAAAGATTTCGGTCAACGGGAAGTGTCATGGATGAAGATAAACAGCGAATTCGAACTGTTTTCACACCGGGAAAGCTTGATAACTTCAAGATTACCTTGGAACAGACCAAGATACATCCATTCGAAAATTACCGTTGGAACAAGGAATATCCTATGGTTCAGCGCATCAGGCTGAGAGACACCATTTGAAATTTTACCCGATTCGTTTACAATCCGCGCAGGAAGTGTGTCAAAGTGATCAAGGAAATCGACTGCATTTTTGAGTTTGATGTCACCAATTTATCCGCAACAACATTCAAAAGCTTAATGGTGTTTACTTTTCAGATGAAGCTTGGTTCCACCTCAATGGCTATGTAAATTGCCAAAATTTCCATCTATAGAGTCAAGACAATCCCCATGAGCTAAGGGAATCATCTTTACACATCCAAAAAATTAGTGTGTGGTAAACGCTCTCGATGCGAAAAGTGATAGGACCAATTTTTTTACTAACACCATCAATTCCGAAGTGTACCTGAACATAATTTAAACTTTTATTGCTTCATTGGAGATACAGGGTCGTTATTGTTGCTTTCAGCAAGATGGAGTTACTCCACACACTTCAAACCTTACCATGGAAGTACTAAAGGAATTCTTTAAAGACCGTTTAATACCAATAGACCTCTGTCCACTAAGGTCACCAAACCAGGTCAAGATCAGTCAAGGTTACCACGTTAAATTTTTTTGTGGGGTTATCTCAAAGATAAGGTTTTCCAGAGAAGTCCTGCAAACATCGATGTATTCAAGCAAATCATAACTGAAGAAATCTCGTCTATAACACCAACAATGTTGCGAAGTATGTTAAAAATCTTGGTCCGACGTGTTCCTGTTTGGATTCAAAATGGTGGCGAATATTTTCAACACATGCTGTAAGGAATAATAATGTAAAAAATTTGAATAAAACAATGTTTTTCAAAAATAAATTCGTCAGAGGTTTAAGTAACATTGTGAGCCTCCATTTTTTTTCTATTTTATCTCACTAATAAAGTTGTAACAGTCCAAATGTGTTCGAAATATTCTTCCACACTTAAACAAGGTTCAAACAATTATACTTCAATGTTAGAATAGTTGCCACGTCCGTCAGATTTAAGTGTAATAAGAAAAACCAACGGGTACTCTTTTAAATTAATCATCCTTATTTGTCACAATTTTGGCAGCATCAAAATTTAATTTGTTCTTATTGAGATAAACATTTAGAAAATTTAAGCAAAAAGTAAAGGTTTGAAAATGTTTTTTGGAAAAAAAACAACTTGCATAAAATTATAAAGTCAAGCATTATTGTTCAAAGTGACAAGATAGTTTATTTAAGGTATCCGCCTACCACTGAATAGAAGTTTTTTAAATAATTGAAGAAATAACGTTTTATATGCATTTTACTATAAGATATGACTAAAAACTTAAAATACAATGTAAAATTTGCATAAATTAATAATTGTTTTAATATTTCAGCTAAAAAAATACATAAAAATAGCAGTAAAATGGCACTTGCGTAAAACACCAAAACTGAAATTTAAATAGAGATATTTCAATTCTATAAATTTTATTATGATGAATTGAATCTAAAACAGCATTTGTGCCTCTCTCACAATTATAACCCTGAGAATTAAATATTTATAGGAAGTCGTACTTTAACATACCGAAAAACCGTACAAATTTGGATAAGTTATGACTTTTATCATCAATTACATGCAAAGTAATCGCATTATAACAATAGGAGAGGTTTAAGTCCTGAATTCACTTTCATAGAGTATTCCATGAAAGTTTCATAACATTATATACTTAACTTTTTTCAATAGGATGTTTTGTGCTGAAGCAAAATATGAAAATCTTGATTTTGAGAAAAAGCTGAAAATGCATTTCAACCCAGAAACTTAGTTAATTAAATAAATATTTAACATTAAAAGGCCTCTGATTTGTAAAGTTCACTATCTGTGCTACTTATATGAGTTATCTTTTTCTTCCTGAGGACCTTTAAAACTTTCCTACGCTTACATGTAACAGGTGTTGTATGACGCTTCAAATCCTTGATTCGATTGTAATCCAACTTTTCGTATTCCTTTACAATGAAGTAGCAAAGATTTTGAATGTTCAGCTTATTTAAGCAGCCTTGATGTCCTTCGTTAAATTGTATAATTGCATCATACACACCCACTTTCACAGTTTTCATACAAACAAAAACTTCCTTTAGTACACTTTATCATATTACACCATTAAAAAATTTATTTGCATTTTGGGTCTTAGTAAATTCATCCTGAATGTTGGAAAATATTTTGAAAGCAATATTAGGTAAAATATCAATGTAAACAAACATTAAAGTTCCATTTACGGTAGCAGAATACTACTTCCAGTTCAAATTTTTGATACAGACTATTATTAAAATGCTTACAACTCAAGTTCTATGTAAGAAAGAAAGAAAATTGAAACTGTTCTAGAAAGTTAAGAAATCAAATCAGGCTTTAATAATACACCGTAAGTAAAAAAAATCGACTTTTTGATAAAAAATTGCGTTTTAAAGGTAGGCGGATACCTTAATCATCGTGTTTTTAATAACACTTACAAATATGAAAGGGGGAAAGAGAAAGGTCTTCAATGCAAAATTCTTTTGCGTTTTGATATATAATGAAAAAATTTAAAACTCTGAAGTATCGTAAATGATCCATAAACTAAAAATGTTAAATCAAACGGTCTTATTTCAAAGAGATCTTCACAGCTCAAAATTCAAAGAGATAGAAGTAAAATTGTATTTGTATACAACTTTTAAATTGAACTGTTCTGATATTTTGTTATAAAAATATCTCTGCGGTTAATTTTTTTGATGGATTCGTCAAATCATGGTTATTGTTCATATATAATTTTATTCAGGTATTTTTTTTCTATAACTTCTACGTATTTATTCGAAGTTACAACAGAAATATATGCACAATAATGATTCGTACTTTACTTTTTTTTTTTTTTTACTTTCAATAAAGTAAAGCAAACTGTTTTCTGCATTTCAAGAAAAACTGAATAACTTATAATTTAATTTGAAAAATATTTTGGGAATCACTTAGGATGGAGATCCTAAGTGATCACTAAGTTAGGATCACTGCTCTTTGCAGTTGCACTGGTGCTGATTTCATCCATTTCCGCTGCAAAACTTGGTAACACAGAAGAAGTATCAAGCAAATTTACTATCGCAGAGGTCCCTCTTAGCGAAGAGACACAAAAATGTAAGGAAAAAAAAACACATATTTATTTTGCCCTTATATATCAGTCATATATTAAATTGCTATTAAGTTCCGTTATGTAAATCCTAAAATTGTATTACTTCTAACTTAGAATTACACTAATAAGATAAGAATACTCACATTACACTGCAAATGAAAGCAACCATTTCTACACATTCACACGAAAAATTGTGTAATTTCGGTCTTTTTAATAAAATGATTTCGAATCTCAGTCGTTTCTACATGACTTTTCTTCGTTTCTTTCTTTCTTTTCTTTTTTTGATGAATATTGAAGCTTCAGAACAGCATTTAGGTTACTTAGTGAAAATAAACTGAATTGAATGACTCCGTAAGTTTTCAAGAATTTCAATAACCTTTTAGTGAGCTCTAAAATAACTGAAAATAAAGCCCGCCCTGAACCTTTTAGGCATTCAAAACAGAGGAGGGGGAGGGGTGTATTGTTTAAACTAACCCTGCTAGAGGAGAGCTCTAGCTATGCCTGCTCGAAAAACGTGTTCATGTTATCACTGGGAGAAATGGAAAAAACTAATTAAAGTAATGAACGATTAAAAAACTAATGCAAATAATTAAAGCATTTTTTTTTATCTGACGTATAAATAAATAATTGTTATTCACTTAACTTTTAAAAGGAGGCAATGCGCTCTTGAAGACAGTACGGTAACTTGCAAAATCTACACATTTTTCATGTTTATTGAAGATGAAACAGTAGGGAAATCTGATGGCCCTTGACAAAAGTTGAGTCCAAATAATTGGTTCGAAGATTAATAATTAGAGAATCAAGTGCAAAACTATTCATATTTTTTTTCTCTAATAAATCACCTAAGTAGAGCAAATATTTTCCGGAATATATGAATATATTACTTGATGGTATTTTCAATGTAAAATTATAATGATCATTAATCATAAAAATATTATTGAAGCAATACTTTGGAATACATACAAGTATAAATTTACTATTAACTGATGACAAAGTCAGAAATACATACTTACGAACTGAGTTAACTGATTTGCTTTTACGAATAGAAATAAATATTATCACGTGTCATAAACCTACACTGAAAAGGCATTCCTTTTTTTTTTTTAATAATAAGAGTTACAACACTGGAATAGTTATCAAAAACTCCGTCAGATGCGCTAGTTATCTAAGCCCTCGTTGGATGTTGCCACGTGTGCCATACATGTGATATTCTAACTCGTGACCTTTTCTTGCAACACAAGAATTTCCTCTAGCTGAGAAAAGACATGCCTGTGGAACGATTAAAATATAACTGAAAGTGGCTCATTTTGACGTTCTTTCTTTCTTTTTAACCTTTTCTTTTTTTCTTTTTTAATAATGTGCCGTTTTGAGTTCGTCTTATTGTAAAGAATAAATATTGCAGACTACGATTTCTTCAATAGAAATATGAGCTAGCTAGCAAAATTTAATTATGTAGTGAAATAATTACATGAAATGTCATAGCGTCATATTTTGGCAAATCAAAGTGTTAATTTTGCAAGAATAAAAAGGTTTTACGAGTTGTCAATCGGAAATTTGGTACAACTTCATTTAAATTTCATTTCTTCAGTATTTTTTTGTATATTAATTTTTTTTAAAAAAACTGCTTTTAATTCTACGTTATAATATAAAATGTTTAGGTATGATATGACAATAATTCATTACTAAAACTTCTCCATTTTAATATAATATGTAATAAAGGAAATTATATGTGAAATGTTTTTGAATGTTTTCTGCCTAAATATGTTTGATAAACCATTGTCAAAGCCTTATCACGCGCATAAATACTGTTTCTTCCTGGCATTTCTCAATCTACTGTCGGTCTTGTTAAGTCGCAAATTAGTTATACGCGAACTACATCACAAGCGGTTTTACTATACTCATATTAATATTTGATCGCAAGGCGTCAAGACTTTATTTGGAAAGCACGCATTTAAATACATGTTCCCCCAATTTATATATATAAATCACCATTCTTCGGAAAATGAAATGTTTAATTAGGATTATTATTATTTTTTTTGTAAGATACTAATTTCAAATCCCGCGTCAGTGAAATTAGCTAAATCTTCACCACATTGCATTGGTCAAATTTTAAGTGTTATAAAGACGTTTTCTTCCGTCAGGTATTTCCATAATAATTAATAATGGGGTCTGAAGAGTGTAAACGTCAACAAGAGGCTTATACAATAGAAGAAAAACTCTATGTTATTGAATGATTTTTAAAAGAGGAATGATAAGCAGAAACTTTCATCTACTCAACGTGGATGGTTGAAAAATGAAGATAAAATTCATCAGTACGTTGAGAATGGTAAAAGAATGTCCAGAAAAAAGGTTAGGACAGCCGAAAGTGCTAATCTTTTCAAATATTTGATTTTTTTTACTTATCGCCCAATTTATATTATTACTGTCATTCGCAGTTCACTTAGGCCAGGGGCAAACTGCGGCTCGCGAGCCGCATGTGGCTCTTTTGATGTAAAGTTGCGGCTCTCCAGTTCCATACGAAAAAACTAATAATTTATTTTTAAAACTCTTAAAAAATAAGGCAATTTATTTTTAAGTATCTAATTTCTCAATAGCTTCCATTTTCATAATCGTTAATTACAAATTGCTACGCTTATCATGAGCGTATGCGATAAATTTGAACTATTGATTTGTTCTTAAAGATGTGGCTCCGTGCTCATGTGTATCTTTCAGCCCATTGCATTTCATTTCCATCTCACCCAAACAGCCACCGTGTAGAGTGTGTTGTCAATCAATCATCCTCGGATTGCGCGGTCGACGTTTCATAGCATGAGCGTTAATTTAATCGCTTGCGGTTTTTGCATGTCTATTCGCTTGTTGTTTCAAGAAGAATACGATTTAGAAGCGAATTATCTTCTCAAGGGTATGTACGCGTATAATATAATAAAATCAGTAACAGAATTGGATTACATATCTGAGGGTCATGTTAACGAAGTAATAATGGTAAGTGAATTGTCTGCCATTTTAGATAGCTAAGTAACATTATAAGAAATCATTTTTTCAGCTTCGCCGCCAGCATGGCAACTGGTAAAAAAAAGAGAACTGAAGAAAAATACCGAGAATTCAATCAGGATTGGACGGAGTCGTTTGCATTTATATGCTACACAGATGGCTTTTCGACATGTCTCATTTGCAACAAAACACTCGCTCACAATAAGAAGTCAAACTTGGAGAGACATTTCACTGTAAAACATACCCAATTTACTTGTAAATATCCAACCGGTGACGCACGAAAAGGCTGTTGAAGAGCTCCAAAAAAGAAAAGTCAAGTCCCATGCTAATTAACTGGGCGCAATCTTCCAATAATGTAGATCTGGCAAGCTTTGCAGTATCATTAGAAATTGCAAAAAGAGGAAAACGATTCACAGATGATGAGTACTTTCAAAGATTGTTTTATACGTGCATCTCAAGAACTGTTTCATGATTTTAAAAGCAAAGCAGAACTCATCAAAAATTTGCCATTATCTGCTAAAACAGTATAAGATAGAATTGTTAAAACGTCTTCATTCAACTGGCTTCTGCCTTATCACTTGCTATAGATAAGTTTTGCGACATAAATGACACTGAACAAGTTACCCTTTTCGTCAGGTATATGTAGTCCCAAGGACCGAAAGAAGAACTGCTAGGATTGCTACCTCTCTCAGGGTAAATCGTGGAGAAGATATGGAAATTGCTGTGGAAAAATGCTAGAATACAATGGAATCAATATAAATAAAATCGTTTCTATAGCAACTGATGGAACCAGAAGTATGACAGGAATACATAGAGAGACAAAATCAATTTTGGAGAAAAAAATAAACCACGAAATTCTAAAGTTTCACTGCATAATTCATCAAGAAGCACTTTGTGCCCAAACTTTTCCGGCCGAAATAGTTGAGGTCATTAATAGTTGGTAATTAAGATCATTAACAGCCTCTTGGCAAAAGCACTCTACCATCGACAGCTTAAAAATTTCATTGAAGAAATAGCCAATTTTCTAATTCTGACCTAATTCTGCACAATAAAGTGCGATGTCTTTCCAGAGGTAAAGTATTGCACGTTTTGCTTTGTGCTTGAGTGAAATAAAAACATTGAACACTCCGAATTGGAAGAAGACAAATGCCTGCAAAAATTCAACTTCATGGTAGATACTACAATGAAACTAAATGAACTAAATCTAAAACTCCAAGGAAAGAGCAGCCCGGGCTTCGCCTTGCTTGAAGAAGTTTGTTTCGGTAAAAAAAATTACTTCTTTTTTGTTGAAGACATGGAAAGCGGTAAATTTAAAAATCTGAATCGTTATCGCAATGAGACCAATACAACTATTGACACGAATTACTTCAACATAGCTTTAAAAAACGTCAAGGGTGGATTCGCTGAGAGATTCGAGCAATTCAAAACAAACAAAAGTACTCTCGCATTCATAGTAAATCCTCTCAACACAAATACAAATGAGATCAACATTGAGCCATTTGGAATTGATGCTGGGTCGCTTCAAATGTAATTGCTGGATTTGAAAACCGAAGACTTGTTGTTCTAAAACGAACCTTAGAATTCAAAAGTAAAACCAATTGGGCTGCATCTACCCGATGCTTGGGTACCTGGATGTAAATAAATCCAAAGAGAGTTCATCAAACATGCATTTTATTCATAAAGGATGGCAGAACACAGAGACACACACAAGTAAACGCTCAGCTATCGCCGATTACACAAATCGTTCTGTTTTTACATTCGTGAATGAGAGTCAACTCGCAGGATGACGTCACAGTACAGCCACGCAGAGGCAGTTATTTCACTGCGTTTCGCAACACTTGTGGAGTGGCAAGTTCACAGAACTCAAGAGCAAGTTGGAAGAATTGGAGATCCAGAAGTGCATGCATATCGTGCAGCACAAACTCACAGCTCTAAAAAAATCCCGCGATTTGAGGCCCTCATACTCGGTGCATGGAATAGTCTTCCAGAATACTACAGTGAGGTGAAGTTGGCATATGGAATGCTGACGATCTTCGGGTCGACATATTAGTGTGAGCAAGCGTTCTCTTGCATGAATGTAATAAAAAAGTAAAGTTGGGAGTCAACTAACAAATAAAAATCTGGAGTCATGCTTGAAACTTAAGACAACAAGTTATAAGCCAGATTTAATCAAACTTTCAAAAGCGAATGTTCCCATTGATGTAACTATCTATATATGTGTTTTTATATGAAAAAATATTATTTCGTATTTAAAGTCGTTTGTTTTAAATCAAAAATCATATATATTTATATGTAAATACTATAACATTAAATCGAAAAATTTTAGTGGCTCTTTAAAAACTGGGAGATTTTGTAAATAGTAACTTTTTGCTCTTCCGTTTCAATAGGTTGTCGACCCTTGACTTTGGCAACAGTTTAGTAACCATGGTCATGACTACCACGTGTTAACGGGATACGACTGTATTTGAAGGAAATTACGGAATTAGTTAATACGTATGCTTTCAATTATTCTTGACTTATATTCTTTTTATTTTTCACCAGAATATCATTTCTCGCCATCTTCATTAATATATTTTTTGAAATTCCACAATGACTAGAATAACAATTAACATAAGTTTCTTTATATTGAGACTTTATTGAAGAGTAATTTCACAATTTTGTGTAAAATTTTTATTTCTTACGTTATATTCACTATTCTTACTGCACCTAAAAGATATTTGTATCCAATATGTAACGTATTACTCGCTTTTTGGCGTTCACCCATCCCTTTCTACGCAGTTGTACTAATTCGTGACTAGTTAGGCAAATACATAGGAGAATATTTTCGGTGTTTCTTGTCAACACTAGACTTTAATAGCCGCTTTCACCTTGCCGTCAGAATGAAATGATATCTCTTAGAGGTTTTTTGTTCCTTGAGAAGAGGTTAAAGTCCCAAGGTTGGGTACAATGACGCATCGCTGCTTCAACATCATTTGGGTCGTCATGTTCTTCAGTTCTCAGCGCATGGAAGACTTTGTTATTACTTATAAGATAAAGGCATATTCAAAGGCGCATTTATAATTCTGAGAATCGGTTGACAAATAAAAAAGATGTGGCCATGGAGCCATTACTTTTCAATTAAGTTTTATATATTTTGCTGTCATAAAAATGTCTTAATTCAATATCACGAATTACTATTATATGTTTTAATGGTATAATATAGTAATTTATTTTTTCAATTTTATGACATGATTCTTCTACCTATCGAAATTCTTATCTGTAAGAGCCAAAGACATTTATATTTTACACCAAAGTACCATAATCTAAATAGTCATTAAATCACAATTTATTGAATGTAACTCAGCATATTTCTAGTTAATAGCCCTGTCTTTTATTACTTTTATATTTATTATGCTCCTCGAAAAGGTACAAAATATTTGGTACCTGTCTATTAAAGCGGCGCCCGCCAAATTACATATTCGGAAAATCGCCAAGCAGTAAGATTTAACGCCATGCTTGGTTGTAAACTCCTAAGGTTGCAATAAAGAAACAGGACTTCTTCATTTTAGTAAAATATCGCTTAAGGCTCCCGTCGACACGCCACCACGAATTTCCCCACCTAATGTTAATTTCTATGGAGTTACGTACTTAAAGTCTCACATCTAGAATATTTATTTTAACTGCATGGAATAAAGTGCATTTTAAAGAGCATTAAAAAATGAAGGCTTCTGTGGAATTACTTTTTTTTTCTGATTTTTGCAAGTATTTTTAAATTTTTATTAAAGATCTGAAAACTCGCATCCGACGCACTAAATTGATCATAAAAATACTTTGAATAATCGGGAAAAAAAAGTAATTCCACAGAAGCCTTCATTTTTTTACGCTCTTTCAAATGCATATTTTTTTTAAAAAAATTATTTATTTCCCTGCTTGTAATTTGTTGAGTCAGCAAACTAAGCATGAAAAGAGGGGAAAGCAATAAAGTCCCGCCTCAATGCGCAAAGATACATGGTAAAGACACGTTGACAAAAGGAGATTTACAACCCTTCGAGGGGAAGTCGGCCGATTTCTGGGAAATTCTTAGGATCCCCCTAGTTCCGTAATATCCGTTGAAAGTTTGTCTAGCTTGCTATACAGATATCTATGTGGTATTTCACAGTGTTTAAAAAGTAAGCTTCATTCACGATTTCTTAAAAATAGTAGTAATCCTTCGTTTTTTACGCTACTTTTACTGAGTATTTAAAAAAACACACACTATACAAATTACTTTATTAATTATTAAAATGAACAATAGATATTTTAGATACGCTATTTAGAGAGAGATAAAGGAATATTGTTCAAATTTTTATGATAAAATTGAATGCACATCTACATAAATTATGTGCGTAACCATTTATTACTATTTTTTCAAAACTCCATTTGTAGGAATCAGATTAAAATATATCGAGTTTTTATGATTAAATGAAGAATACAGAGAAAAAATTTATTGCATTAATTTTTTTCTGGTTCTTATATAACACATCAATCAATAACTCCCGAGACTAACATTGAAAACAACATTTTTTTTGCAAACTTTTTTTTTATTCATCAACATAACACCTTTTGTTAATCACCTTTTAGGATGATACAATCGTTCCAACGCTTTTCCAAATCTTTTTTTTTCCCCCACCCCTCAAATTTTTTTTTTTTTTCGCAAGAAATCTTTTTTGTTACGAGTAAATAGCGATAAACAGCTTTCTGAATCATCGACTCGTTGCTCCATCGAAAGCAATCGCGGCACCCACTTGGTAAAAACCTTTTTCACTTCACTTCAAAAAACCTTTTTCCTGGTCCGATAAACTTAAAATTTTGACACGTTTCAAGCAAAGGTTAGTACTCTAGAAAGACCTGGTTACTGGTTTACTACGAGCGCCATCTCTGGGTTAGTCTCGGGAGTTATTGATTGATGTGTTATGTGAACAATTTTACATGGCTAATACATTTCTCAAGAACGGAAACATTATTTTACTGCTTTGAAACAGCGTATGGAGTAGCCGAATGGTTATGCTCGCTATTTTGTGGCTAGTGATGTTTTAGTCACATCGAGGGTTCGAGGCCTATTTTTCTAGAACCGCTACCGTGTTTCGAATTTAAAAAACAATAAATAGCTCTCATGTTTCTTCCAATTACGACACTAATAAATATTTAATCCTTACAAATTTTGTTTTAAGATTTCGATCTCGAATTAGCTTTCCCCTTTCTCTTTATTATAGCAACTAATGCAGAATGAAAATTATTAAATGGATATTATATGAATGAAGCTCTGCCAACAAATATTAGCTATCCAAGAGGCTACTGTTTTCTATACCCTATAAATACCGTACCTGACCACTTTTCAAAAATTAACTTGTTTTTTCTTTTTTATGTCTGCTTTCATTAGTAACGAACTTAATTTTCAAACATAGGTCGTAGTAAATTTCACTTGAATTTTTTATTGGATTGAAATAAAATATACCTGCTTTCACCACTAATGAACTCAATTTCCAAAAATATATCGTCATAAATTTCCCCCAATTTTTTTTCTTGGAATGAAGTGAAACAAATATAAAAATTAAGTATTTTGTATACTTATCTATTTATGTATTACCTTGAATCATTTGTAAACTGGAATCAAGGAAGGTCTGAAAATAAATAACCTTATTTAGAATTTTAAGCGGTGAGGCAGCCGCCCCCCCCCTAGAAATTCAAACTACATATTTTTAGTTTGGCTTAGTGGTCAAATGATTTTAATATTGATTTAGAATTATTAACTATGAAATGAACTATTTTTTTATGTGGACCCATCTTGTTTGGCTAAATCTGTTCTTTGCAAAATTTTGCATAGAACTTTTTAATTTTTATTGAATTGTCTTTTCACCTCTCTAAAATAAAAAAAAGGACGTTTCATGAAGATAGGTTAACGAGATTGCGCCAAACTATATATACGAAGGAAAAATTGCATTTTTATGATGGTAGTAATGCTTATTGATATTTTATCATTCTCGTCTCTTCTTTTCCAGTAAATGATTTTTTTAGTCTCAGTGCCAAAACATAAATAAATAACTTAGATTCTTTAGAAATAATCCTAGCACGAAAGAAGTACTCGTTTTTATTGAGAGACTCTAATGAATTTCGTGTTAATTTCATATATATCTAAAATGTTATTCCCTTCTTATAATTAAAAATAGAGTACCCATAAGTGTAAATTTGTCCCCCAACTACATTATTTTACATATTTAAAAGTCGAGAATAATCGACAAATTTCTATTACGATAAGATTGTGTGGGCAGTCTTTTGATTGAGATAAATTTATAATTTAAGGTTGATTTAATTATTTTTTTTTTTTTAATATAAATGTAGATTACGATTATATGAAGTATCTTAGAATATAGCTTTCCTATAAAGTTCGTAAAATTAGTTACCATATTTTATGTCTTATTTCTTTTCTATTAAATAGCATTATATTTTTAGAAAAATATTATTTATTAAAGCTTAGATTTTGTTATTTATTTGTTTGCATAAATGACTTACTAGAGTAACATGAACTTTTCAGTGATAGACTTCAGAAAAATTAACCAAGGTCTGATAAAGGCAACGACACCTGAAATCGATCTGGGTTCCGCGGAACCTAAGTACCTTGGCACTTTGACAGGTGTGCCGTTAGTGATCACCATTTTCTTAATCAAAGCGCCATTTTTTAGCAAAATTTTAATTTTTATACAAGCTTGAATTCTTAAATGCAGTTTGCTTATAAAAAAATAAGTATAAATAAATATTTTTTGGGTAAAACAAAATCTTAAATTTCATAAAAGTCACGTGCTTCAAATACATTAATCGAGACACATTAGGTCACATATTAGTCTCCATTCTTTGACTCAATCGATATTTCTCAAATTGATATATTGACCTGCACTCAATTGAAACTAAAATTTAATCAATTTCATATCATGCAATTTTTGGGTTGACATTAAAGAAGAATATCCTGAAATTGTCAAAAGAGTTGTGAAACATCTAATGTCATTTGTTTCTACCTATGTATGTGAAAACGTTTTCTCTTTGTACACTGCGACAAAAACAAAATGCAGAAACAGATTGGTTGCTGAACGGGATATTAGATTGCAGATTTTATCAATTATTCCAGGCTTTGAAATACTTTGAAATAAAAAACAATCACAGCCAAGTCATTAAAAATTTTCTTTTTTTAAAAAAATTTGTTTTAATTTAAAATGTTGTTTTTATTTATTGATATAATACATTTTAGAAAAAAAAAAAAAAAAAAAAAAAACGCCATTATCATACCTTTCCATTATTATTTTTATAAGAATGTTTTGTTGTTAATAAAAAAAAAAAAGATGCAGGAATAATTTTGCTAATTTGAGTAGGATAAAGCTTTGATATCCTATTTTTTCAACACTTTGATCAAGAGGTTCGTTCAAGAAAACGATAAGCTCAAAGAGTTCCCAAAGTGTAAAAGGTTGAATACACCTGTTATAGATAATTGTTTCACTCAAAACAAAATTTAAGTTATGGTAACGATTTTAAAACTTTTGTTTTCAATATGAGAGTAATCCAAAAAAAATCTTATAAAAAAAGTAAATGAAAAGTGTATATATATATTAATAGAAATATATATATATATATTAGTTATTATTAATTTCGTTCTAAAAAGCAACACGAGAGCTATAGAAATATTAAATAAATGTATATTACAATCTGTGTCTTTTAGTTATAAAAATCAAACTCTTAATAAAAGCATGTGCCTTGATATAAATTTTCTTTCAAATTGGGGCAATTAGAATTGGATGCAATATTATCAACAGAATTCTAATAATTATTTCAGTTAATACAACCACATACTGACAATACAGCAATTTGTTCTGACTTGATACCGTCTTTTTAGCCACCTAAGGGGCTATTGTTTTAGTTGGGTCAATTTTGGCGAACCAGATGACTTTTCGCGTACGAAATCACTTTTAAATCATTTGTTTCAATTTTAATTACATTTAGCTTAAATATATTCAATTTAATAATTTGTCATTTCCTTTAATTTTAATTACGCGTAGCTGACATAAAATTCAATTTAATAATTTATCGTTTCCTATAATTTTAATTACATGTAGCTGATATAATATTCAATTTAATAATTTATCATTTGCTTTAATTTTTATTACATTTATCTTAAATATATTCAATTTAATAATTTACTGGTTCCTTTAATTTTAATATCGAATCTATTGCCCGTTCCTCGATATTTCATCATTTACTTTAATTCTAATAGTTTATTGAGTAATTCAATATTAATTACAAAAAAAAAAAAAAAAAAACGCACTTTGGGTGGCAAAATCTGTTCTTTGCAAAACTTTGTATATAGAACTTTTTAATATATTAAAATTTATTTTTTTTATATAATTAAGCAGTATACACAAAATTTGGAATATCACTAGCATTGTCGATCTTTTATAAATCAAGTGATACGATTTTGAAAGAAATGAAATAGTAGAAACGTATTTTTTTGAAATTAGAAGGCATGAAAAAAGCAGTAAAAAAATTATCGAAAGGGAAGAATGACTATTTTTGAAGCAATGAAAAAGTCAGTTTCTTCCTAGTTTGGGATAGCTTGAACAACAGGGAAAGGCAATTTAGCCTCACGAGGGACAGAAAACCTTTCTTTATGAGGGCGAGGGACCCCTCCCTACAGGAAAAAAAAACTTTGTAAAAGAACGACAGAGATTCAATTACTCTCCTTTTCTCTTGCTTTGAATGGGGGAGGGAGATAGGAGGGGAAGAATCGAGGTGGGGAGACAGGTCTACAATACTAGCTTCTATCAGTCTGCCTAGAGGAAATATTTATTACCCTGTGACGTCATTTTCAAACTTCATGATGGCTGTCAAAACATAAATAGAAGAAAATGGAAAATATTAGAACAAAATTGAAAAAATTAAGAGCATCTAAGATGTTCCTAATTTGAATTCAAGCGAAATAATGAAAATTAAGAAAAATAAAGCTTGTAATTTCTCTTTTATAAGAGAACTATTTACTTCTGCTCCAAATGATCATTATTGTAAGAGTACTTCGTCCGCACAAAGTAACGCCCCTTCCCCCCTCCCAGTAGAGGGAGCTTTCGTCGATTCTTACTTTCGGAATCCCTCGAAGGGAGCCTTAACTGTTAACGTTACCGATTTCGCATTTTTTTTAAAATAACTATTTTGTTGCCTTTGAAAAAGTCGTTAACAATTTTCAATTTACCAAACAGCGAAATGGATGATGATTTTACACATGTCACGGTGAACCCAAAGTACAATTTTGTAGATCCGTCAACGGGAGTTCACATGCAAAATGTTGAAAGAATGCGGGGTTCCGCGAAGTGGCCTAACAAGAGACAGCGCGGCACATCATCTAGAATCGTATCTGGCGAAATTTAGGTGGAGGAAATATGTAGGGGGAAAAAATGCTTTCTATGAAATAGTGAACGCAATTTCGAAAATATGGCCTTTTATGTAGATTGATGTACTAAAAGTGATGTAAATATTAATATTGAACATCTAAATTTTTATGAGATTTATTACTAAACATATAAAAGATTATTAAATAAAAATATTAATTAAAAAAAGTTTTATATTATTTATTGGTGTGTTATTTCTTTTCCTACATTTCAATTTCGCTCTCCGCTTACTTAGTGATTTTAACTAGCTTGGCGACATTGGCGTATTATTAATTTGGCGGGCGCCGCTTTAATAGACAAGTACCAAATATTTTAAACCAATGGATTGCCTGGAAATAATGATGAACGGAAACACGGAGAGCGGCGTCTGCACTATTTGGCCAAAAGGGAGGATAGCCAAATGCCAATATATAGATGTCTACTGTGATATGGAAACTGCAGGAGGAGTTTGGACAATGAGTTCGATTCTTTAAAATAAACTTTCTTTTTGGTCATTGTAAAGCAGTAAACATATTCAAAAATTTGCAAAATGTATGTATTTTATAATGAAATACAATTGCTATTATCAATATACTGATAAAGGAAATCTTCATTTATTTGTAAATGAAAATTGACATAACAAGTAATTTTAAAAAAATAAAATAAAGTGAATTCCTACTTAGATCAGCAAAATTTTTTTTTATTTTAGTTACTTATTATTGAATAATTACAATTTATATAAATATGTACGTACATATGACGGAATCACAATATTAAGTGGCAAAATAGAAACTTAATTTCCTTGCAATTTTCCATTTTCCTTTCTATAAATGGTGTTAGACTATTATTTTTGTTTATTACTATTTATTCGCTTTCTTTCTTTCTTTCTTTTTTTTTTCCGCTTCTAATTTATGAAGCTGATGGTGGTCTATAATTTCCCATTCTATCCATCTCTTGTAATGCTTCATTATTATAAGGAACCTTTCCAGTGAATTTCGAGCAGTCCAGTTTTTCTATTAATAGTCCATCTAAAGATAATAAAAAAATTCAAATCAGAAAATTTTATGCTTCGACAAAATTCGATCCGAAAGCATGAAGATTCTACCCCGACGCTCTACCAACTTTGCCATTGCAAGAGAAATGACATAGTGGAAGCATTGGTTTGTTTCTTAATTCACCCGGTAAATGAAATGGTTGGAATGCAGTTTAGCCCAACCACCCTAGGCGACAGGAATAATTTGACGGTATTTTGCCAAATGTGGCTACTTTTCGCGGACTTAATGTTCAACCAAAAAAAAAAAAAAATCGCCAAGTTTGACAATTTTTGAAATCGCTCCAAGTGGTTGGGCTAAACTACATTTTCACCAATTAAATTTAATTAATGAATTAATAAATGAAAAAATGTATTAACATCAAGTGTCATCCACTACATGTTTAAAAAAAAGCATTTGAACTTTAGTGGATGAATAAAAAGCATTTTATTAACAATTGGAACATTTGAACAATATATATAAATATATACAGGGAGAGTGTAAACTAATATTAGGAATTAAATAATAATTCATGAATAAAATAGATTGGTAATGATTGGAACTATAAGATATACTGTTGTAATATTTTTTTTTCTTATAAAATAACCTTTTTTATGTACATAAAAAATGCTTTATCTTGCTATAGTATGTTATTGAATCAAATGTATTACCTTATATATAAATTAGAATGTTTGTAGGTTTCACAAATCCTCACCTTTGATTTTATTGCTCCAAAATTTTTAAGGAGCTTCGCTGATGTGTAAAGAAAGTCTTAAATATATTTTTGATAAATTTGTTTCAAAAACTTTAATTTTTCACTATTTTTCACCATCAACAGATAGTATCAATTTATTTGAAAACCTTTCTTTTTGAACTTATTTTCTTCAATTTAATTGTTATTATTTGATCATTTTCTTTTCCTTGATTTTAGAATTTTCTTAATAATGTTAAATATATATATTTGTATACTTAGCGGGCTAGGTCTCGAACGAAATTTGGCAAATTACACTTTTGCACCATAGGGTTTGTAGATTAATTCGAAAATTCTTACGAATTTTTAAAAATGGGGCTTAAAAACGTGAATTTTGATTTTTTAAAGTTTTTTAAAAGGGTCTCTACCAGGGCTCTAACGATCCAAATGAAACGGTAATCATACAGTAAATAGAATGCATATATAGCTACCGTTTTAAAGCATAACCTGGAAAAGGATTAGTAAGTGGGAATTTAAATGAATTATTAACAGCTAAACCAGTGAGCGAATTCTTATTCCTTCCCTTCGCCCTTGCTTAAGATTCCGCTGCACTAAATACAGATTGTGCGCATATTAGGAGATTGTGTTTTTGCGATTATTATTCTTCATCGATTCTTTTGGAGCTCATTGTATTTATTCATTAATTTGTTTTTCATTTTAAAATTATTCTAAGCAACTTCTCAAAAAATTTTATTGTTAATAAACAGTAATTATGTGTCCATAGCGTAATTTGGTATGATTGTACTTATTATCATTAATGAAAAATTAAAATTAATTAAATTGTAATTATAAATCCTTAAAATTATTTTACTCTTGGTAGCCTGATCGATAGGCTTGTAAATTCATTCCTGCGAAGAAATTAAATGTATCGTTCACTCTTATTTAGAGTAAAATCTGTTATGCTCAATGTCAAAATTTCACAATTATTTACAGCTCCATTGAAAAAAAATTAGTAATTATAATTATATAAATTCCAACTCTTTTTGGAAAAAAATAATTTTTTTAAATTATGAAAGCTTAAAAGATTTCTTTAATTAACAATCTGCAATCTTCTTCCTCGTGATTTTAAATGTATATCTTTCACTTTGCTATTTTATTTGCTAAATTGGTCATTGATTGGAGTCTGATTCTCTATTACTTTAAATTTACTCATATTTAAAAATGAAAGCAAACTAAAATTTTTTTATCCTTCCACCAGAATCGTTATATTTTTCAATTCATCCCGAGTGAAGAACGGTATATACTATTAGTAATAAAAATAAATTTTCCGTAATTTTCAGAAACAAGGCCTTATCAACGCAATTTGCTTAATTACGTGTAACAACACTGTAAACGTCATAGTCGAAAATCTCTTGACTTATGTCGATATATATGGCATACCAGTTGAGAAAAAATGCTTGAAATTCTAAATAAATGACAAGTGAGGAATGTTGAAAACATACTTAAATTCGCGAATGTACTTTTATTCACCCGCCAAACAAGTTCCTGTACGTAATATTCATACTCCGAGTACTCTCGTAATATAGAAATATCGCAAAGGGATTGCAACAAACGTCACGGACAAACCAGTTGATTTCGTCAGGAATGAGGTTACCCAATCAGACTTGTAGACTGAGAAGCGCGTGCACCTAATAGAGAGCGAGACTGAACGAAGAAGGGTGAGAAAACGAGGATCTAGTGTGTAGCCTGGCGTATGTTTAGAGGCAAAATAAAATTAAATACTGATCTCTGGCCTGGTTGTTTTCATACCCAATACATTACAGGATATTAAAGTGAATGATTGAAGAAAATTTTAAATTTTATTTTTGCTGACGACAATAGTTACAGCAAAATGTATATCTTCATTATCTTATCACTATTTCCTTGTCTCCGATTCAGTACAAATCTGATTTCTAACTATGTGATTGCTGATTTGTTCCAAGATCTCGTTTAGGGACAAAGCATGTCGATCCATTTACAAGACAAATGATATAAATGTAATAGATTTCTTAAGATGACACTGAATGGTCTTCTATGGGTGGTGTAAAACAAGGGTGATCCAAGCTATTTCAAATGACATCTTATGGAATACTTTTTAAATGCACGAAAGTGCCACATAGGTAGAAAATCACTTTCACATGGGATGTTTGTTCCGGAAATTGCAGTTACTATGTATCAATGTATTTAATAATATAAAACAAAATGTGCTTTTCTCGTCAATGAAAATTGACCAGAAATGCTGTAATCTCGCTAGAAAGGATATCCTTAATTGTGTTCGCAGTTCACATAATATAAGAATAAAATTGATTTTACTATTAATGGCTTAAATGGAACTACAATATTAATATAAAATAAAAAAAAACTTTCAGTATTATCAAATTAAAATCACAAAGTCGTGAATCAATAAAACGGGAATAAAATCTAATTTCAAATTATAACAAGAGGAATTTTAAAATTTTTAAAACGATTCAATGATGAAAATAAATTTTTACAATTTTATTAGCCTCATTGAAACTTTTTAAAGAAAGTTTTCTCATTGAAACTTTCTGGTTAATCTGTCATAAAGAAAAGAATTGCATTTAAAACTCAAATAAATTTTTACTATTTTATTTGAGTTATGAAAACAGTTTTTTTCTTTATCAGTATGAAATCATTAGGTCCAAAGAACGTGTTGCATTTCCTGCGCCTTTTCAAAAGATTTTCTTTAAAAAATATAATTCATTATTTGTTTTGTTTTGGAAATTGGAGAAGAAAAACAACATCCGCAGAAACGTGAATATTAAATATGCCGTTAAGTCCTGTCTTATTTTATTAATGAATCAGTGGCCAATTTCGTTAACAATCGTCATGGTTTCTATAAAAGTGCGTTATACTTGCTATTTGATCAGCTCGTGAGTTTTTCAGCTTACAGCTGTACAGGTGGTTATCAAAATAATGGATACATCATAAGAGAATACAAAAACCTTTATTAATAAGGGGTATGGTCAACCTTATAACTGGCTGAGTACATCTTAGAATAAAGCTGAACGATTAAAGGAATATTATATTCTTCACGAAGATATCAGGAACGTTCAAAGGGGGAGGATAATGTTAGAGAACGACTGTGGACTATTTGTTTTCTTAAATATAACAGAGTGGCTCAATAATATTGGGGTCCGGGGATTAAGACGACCATAAAAGACGAGTGACTCCATCTTCACGTTCCTTAAGCTACGTGTAAACAGGTCTAGCTGTATGTATTGGAAAACTGTCATCGTGAAAGACATCATCTCCTGATGGAATTAATATTTGCACTATAGATTATACCTGGTGGGTAAAATATTCACATACTCTCTTGCAGTTAGATGGAGCCTGAAGAAACCCATGAAACTACTAGAGCTGTCTTTATGGTTCACAATTGTATCAGGGTAATTTGGATGATACAAGTACGCTTGAGCAGAGAGGCGTTCTTCAGGCACGCCCATTTGCGACGAAAAACGTAATCGATGATTCATCAGACCATACCTTTTTCTTCCATACATCTTTAGACCAGTCTATATGTTCATAATACCATTTGAGATGATGTTTTTCATTCACATCTGTAACAAGTGACTTGGGAATAACAACTTTGTCATAAATATTTTGTTCGTACAGCTCTCTTTTAACGATAATCGATGTTTCAGGAATCTGCAGATACTTATTTAGTTCTTCAGTCATTTTGGTTGCAATTATCTTATTTTTGGATACTACAATATCCGACGGTCTTTCTGAGTTAGGTTTCTCTTTCGTTCATAGTTGAGTCTGGCGGATGTTGTTTTTCTTTGTGAGCGGTATGCTGTCATAACTTTCGAAACAGTTTCTTGAGAAACATACACATCATCCTTTAAAGTTACAGAAGTTCCATCAAGGCAAGCAATTTGACCTCTCCTGAATTCTTTAAGGTTTGACGTTTCGAACGTCTAAGAAAAAACAAGAAAGCCCTTAGCTTCATAATAAATTGCAGATAGTAAAATGATATGTATATACTATTTTCAAATAATAAACAGTGGAAACTAAACTGTTATAAACACTATTCATAATGATAAGTGCTTTCATTATTTTGATAACCACCTGTAAACGCATCAAAAAGTCTGTTAATAAGCCACATTCAATAATCCATTTCCTGTTGGTTTTTCGCAGAGCATAAAGAAAGCTCTGATTGGGACTAAATCGTTGTTATTTTTCTGATCGAGAGCATTCAGGTGTCATTGTCTTTTTTTTTATCTTGCTTCTTTGAGATTAGCGAATCATTCTTTCCTTATATGGATCTTCGGCCGCTGATATTTTCTATCCGAGGCGGGGAAGGACAAAAGACATTGAGCAACAGATAATTTTAACGTTCGATCAATCGGTCTGGACAAAAGTTGTCCAGGCGCTTTTTGCCTCGCTATCAATTAGATCAACTGATCTAGGTCATCTGAATAAAGATTTAAACTTTTATTGTCATACGTAACAGTACTAAAGAACATTCTACCATAAGTCGTTCGTATCATACCCTACTACCATTTGAATATCTTACTACTTGATTCAACTTTTATCACAATTTTTCTTTAATCTTGTTCAGAAACAATTACAAAGCTCGTTTAAAAAGCACAAGGTCCATCTAGTGCGATTGGGTGATACAAACTGTATAACTAACCAGCAAATTTACTAAGGAGTGCGAGTGTACATTATTAGACGTAGAGAGGGAATGCGATACGCAGAACTTGAGAAATAGCGGCAGCCAGTCTGCCTGCAGCAAACCTAATGTATTTGTTTCAGGAAAGTACTGTTCCAGATGGAGAGACTGCTTGGTGCCTTTTGATCGTTAATAATTTAGCGCCAGCTATATGTTGTAACTTCAGAACAGTTTTTTAAATTGTATTTCATGTAAATATACTGTATAACAAATAAATAAATAAAATAAAATAAAAAAAACAATACACCAAGAAGGGGTTATTCGATTGTAATGAAATTGCGTATGCAAATACATTTGGACCGAACATGCAAATGATTAAAATTTGGTGTCCAATAAATGAATAACGGGAGCCTACAGCGCATCGGAGCTGCACACTCACCAAGTGTATATAAGAAGCGATTCTCAATCTATTGGGCAAAAATTCTGTTGTATTGCGATTTAGGGTAACTTTCAACGACTGAAAAAATACCTCGATGCAGGATTCGAGCTTATTACGACCAGCTGTCATAGTTTGAAAGAGGTGGAATCATTAAATTGAAAGAGACAGGTTGGGCAAATCGGAGATTTGCTCGTTATATGCGTTGAAGCAATGCGGCGATTAGAAGATGCTGGCAAAAATGGGGGGGACAAAGTAAGATTTCAGCGTCATGAGGGTAGCGGTCGACCTAGGGCCACAGAAGATCGGGAGGACAGAATGATTGTCGGATCCGCTGTCACAACACCTGATTCATTATTATCAACCATCAGAGGTGCGACCCACACAAGAGTGTCCACCATGACCATTCACAGACGGCTGATAGAGCGAAATTTACCCTCGTACCGACCACTACGCCACCTGCCGCTCACGCCTGAATACTGTCGAGCCAAATTACAGTGGTGCTTGGCTCGATCAGGTTGGAATGATGCTGAATGGGGACGTTTAGTGTTTAGCGACGGATCCTGCTTCTTATTGTGTCCTGACGATCATCAAAGACGTGACTGGAGACGCCCAGGGTAGCGTGCCGATCCTACTTTCACTATTACACGCCACACAGGACTTCAACCAGGAGTTATGGTATGAGGTGCCATTTCTTTTGATAGTCGGACCATTTTGGTCGTCATTAGAGGTACACTTAAGACACAGCTGTGTATCGACGACATTCTGAGACTTGTTTTGCTACCGTTCCTTTTTCAATTCCCAGGCCTTCTTTTTCAACAAGATAAGGCTAAACCACATACGGCACATGTTGCTATGAACTGTCTTACAGCTTGTCAAACCTTCCTTAGCCAGTCAGATCTCTCTCCAATCGAGCATGTGTGGGATATGATGGGAAGGCAACTACATCTACCAGGGAATGTTGATGACCTAGTCCAGCAATTGGAGTAAATTTGGCAAGAAATACCGCAGGAGGCTATCAGGGAGCTTTATCACTCTATACCACATCGCGTGGTAGCTTGCATCCAGACTGGAATTGTTTCAACATCTTATTGAGCTCGTTACTTTGTAACTATGTAACTCCGAAATAAATCATTCAATTTTTCTCAAATTTTAATCATTTTCTATTCTGTACATAATTTTCCTATCCGGCAATTTTTGTCTCTATCGGACAACTTGTGCCTGGTGCGTCGGTTTTTTTTTTTTTTTTTTTGTTATAGAGTGTATATTTAATTAAATAATATAGCGGAATTTTCTTTATTTCTCAAATAAAATTCGAGAGGATTAGTCATACCCCACGACTTGAAAGGTGAAAGTTGTAGTAGTTTTTAACGTAAGAATTTGAATTGGCATCGAATTCCTCACTTGTGAGTGCGCGTGCACACATATGCACATACACACACACATATATCTATATAAACATATATAGGGAATAAAATGTATTTTTAAAACGGCCCGCAAAATCTTTTGGGTTAGATGGGCCAAAACTAAACTAAAAGTGAATTCTCCTTGGACTGTTTAGTAAGGCGTCTTAAGTTTTGTCGTTGTTATTAAAGATCACCTCCGCATACTCCTCAACCAGTATCATTATAATCTTACGAAGATGAACATTCTTAGTGATATTTGTAGATAAATTCTTTTTTTTTCGAACCATTAAAGAAATTGACACACATCCTCTCCTTGTTGCATTAAGTTTCGCTTTGAACAGTTTTTATTTGAAATCATCGGCAGACTCGAGTTGAGATGGCGGGTATATATGACACGTGCACCGCAGACGGTGAAACACTAGTAGTGATTATATGCTTTTATCATAGTTAGACAAAAAAAGACGAATTTTTTGATGGGTGGGCACATGCATCCGGTAGTTTTAGGCCCCGATGCCATCTAGTGCTAACGTCCTGGGTCACTACTTTGGCGGAGCGATGTCGTCTACACGTGGTGGGAGAGAACAGTAGATCCTGAGTGCCGGTGATCAGATCACTAATTTCTTGTTTTTAATAGCTGTAAAAAAATTGCAGTTTATGCAGTAACGTTATTCAAGTTTTTCTATGATTTTTTTTTTCTTCCCAAAACTAAAATCCGGTAGTACTCCCTGATGAACTGTTGGCGATTGACAATTTCTGCCTCAGAAACAATTTCATACATGCAGGTTCAGACGTCCTTCATGAGTTGAATAAGCTAGATGATCTTCATTTGTTTCGCAAGCACTTCAAATTTTTGGCCACGCACTTTTAAATGCATAGAGAGAGACGCATAAACTGAATAAATCTGCACATTAAGGTTTAACGTAATTTTAATAAATTGATATTGCGCTCCCGGATGGCAGGCAGTACTTAATTACAATAAAATTAATGAAAACATTCCAGTTTTTCTGTCTAAAGTTTACACACTAATAACCTATTAATTGAATGAAACTTTTAAATGTTTACCTTAAACTTCAGAATCTATTTATCACATATGAAGTGCTATCATGCATTTCAAAAAAGAAATTCTCGATACCTTGGGTAAGTGATAAGCAAACAATTGATCCGATATCAGTGTTGGAAAATATTTGTGTGATTGGAAGTACATAGCTGAATTAATCCCTTGTTGAAAACCCAAAGTTCTCTCTCTCTCTCTCAAACGTTGAGCTCAAACATTTCACCCGTTTTCATTTTTTTTTATTTGTTCTAGATAACTGTGAAATTATGTAAGTAATTTTTTTTTTCTTTAGTGAAAATACTATATCAAAATACTTATCAAATTATTTTTTTCGTTATTTTTACACGTTAACTTTTGTGTTAATTCATTATTTTAGAATTTTTCCTTGTTTACCGCATCTTGGAATTCTAAGTATTATTAGTTCATTCGGTATTGAATCAGTTAAAACTTTATTATGGGCATGTACTTTTAACAATTCAATCCTATTTTTAGATTTCCTTATTCTGGCGATAAACACATTTATCGTAAAGAGGCTTATTTAATATCTTGTTTCCAATAAAAGAAATTATTTATTATTTTCTCCTTTAAGTACAGTAACTATTTTACATTTCTCAAATTAAAGAGTATTTTATATATATACTTTTTTTTTTTTTATTTCCTATACTTTTCAGTCTTAATTATGCATTATCAATCAAATAATTCAGCCGAAAATAATTTTACAACATTGAATAATTGTCTTTCACTATATTACTCTTATAATTTTATAATAATTAATTAAATATCTCGTTTTACATTAAAACCTATACAGACTTATGTACATAAAACAGTTGGTTTTCTGTCATATTTTACTTGCTATGATCTGCTTCATATATTCTTACTTCCGCTAATGTGTCCATGTTACACAGTGTATCTCATTTTTAAGACCTTTCATCGGCTTTATTTCCTCTCTTTGTATATATATATATATATATATATATATATTTACATATATACATACAGACAAAAAGAGAGAGAATACCCGTGCTATCAAACGGTACCCGTGCTATCAAACGGTACCCGTACAATTTTGCTAACTTGTAAAAGATTTGAACATTAAGACCTATGAAAATCGAGAATGGATATCACAATAGTAAAATGGAAATCAAGTAGCCATGTCAGGTTCAACATTGAAAAGAGCGGTTAACTTGTTTATAGGATCCATTTCCCCCTTAGCTAAAATTACTAGATAACAACCAGCAGAAAAGGAAATAAATATGCTTACATCTCTAATGAATTATTAAATCATAATGAAAATATGCCTCAAATATAAGGAAGCTATAGCTCTAATATACTATCAAAATATAGCAGAAGCAGATTAGTATATAAAACCTTAAATTAAACTCGCATGAATGCAAATTTTTAATTAAAAAAAGAATTAGTATAGTAAATAAGGTGTTTAAAAGAGTTTGTGTTATAAATTTTAAAAAGTAATGTAATGTTAAAATTTCAAAAAAAGAATTAAATAAATAGAAATTGAAAACACACACACATATATATATATATATATATTCTAGATAAATTATTATATAATATCTAGAGTATTTCCTTGTAACTTGTGCATCTTTATGTATCGTATAATAAAAATATAATACCATTTTTCAAAAGTATCATAACTGATATTAAACAAGTACAGCTGCATTAATTTAAGATGAATATTTTGTAAACCGGTCTCTTTAATTTATATGAAATGACATCAGTATCAGTCAGTATATATTGCTATCAAAACTATAATTACGTCAGTCACATTTCTATTACGAATCATATAGTACCGTTTGTCAAGTTCATTACTAACAAATTACAAAGCAGCATTATTTTAGATTGTACGAAAGTATCAACATTTTCTATCGTATAGCCTGCGTTTTTAATATTTCAAATCAGTTCAATTTTGATTAAGGAGGGGAGGGGTAACTGAAAAGTGTGAAGATTTGATTTTTATGAAAACTGGAAAGAAATGTTTCCTATCATTTCCAACGTAATATATAGCATTTATTAGTGTATAAGACGCTCCTATTTAAAAGAAGTACCCAAGAAATGTATTATAAGTTTATAGTAAAAAAGTAAACTTTTAATTAGGATTTATAAAATGTGGGTAAAATAAAAGCTAATTTGTAACAGAGAGTAAACAGTGACCTTTCAAAAACCTGCAAAACCCACCCCACTGCCATTTAACTGTTCTGTAATTATTAACCTCTTTCTAAGATCTAGGAATATAAAAGGGAATGCGTATGACTTTTAAAAGATAAAATAGTCTTTACATTCATTATATAAGATGTATGAGATAGATACTTAAGCTAAAAATTGCGCGTTTGACGATGGAAATGCGATATTTTAGAAGGGCTGTTTTTCAATATTTACTATTTGATCTGTTTATAGTATTCTGAAGCATTAAATAAAATTCCGACCTTTTCAACTGATCATAGGAAAAAAATTGAAATAATCCAGTTATCAAAATGCGGTAATAATCGAGGAAAAATAAAGATGCTCAACAAAAATTTGGTAGTTGTTTTTCTAAATTCCTCATTTTTTTTTTTTTTTTTTTTTTTTGGATAAATATGTAATAGCTTAAAAATAAACAAATTATTCCTTAGAAAGTGAGTTAAGGAAAAATATTTGTTTCGAAATAAAAGAATGAACCTGTCGCATGCTTTTTGAAATATTCTGTTAGCTTTTAATGAACTTGCATTTAAGTTTTTAATAAAAGAAATATCAAACTTATTTTTATGAACAGATGGATTTTAGGAACTTGAAAAACAAATACAAGAACGTAAGCTCTTCATTTATTTACTTCAATATAATGTAAAGCAAAGTTCATAAGTAAATTAAAGTGTAGTGCGAAAGGGGTGGAAAGATATAGGAGATCAGAATAGAATAAGGTTATAGTAATACGATGGGTGTCATTGTAAGTTACGCAGAAGTCTTTAGCGTGCATAGTGAATTTGGGGAGATTAGGACTGAAAGCTGTCAGAGAAATTATAGGGACTTCCCCTTATTTAAGGGTTAAATAAATATATTTTAAATATAACTGACTATTTTAATTAATTGGTCTATGCTTGAACTTAAGTTGGAATTTAGATCTTGTGATTAACTTTAAGATGACAGACGAGACGGGTAATAGGATAGTATCACTCTGCAATTTTATTATTTTTGTTCTTTTCGTTTATACGCAAGAAATGTGAGTTATAAATTTAATATAAACTTAAAGATGTTTCTTTAATCATCAAATAAATCTGCCATTCTTATCTTAACCATTTGAGTAAAGTTATGGGAATCACTTAGGATGAAGATATTACTGCTCTTCGCAGTCGTACTGGTGCTGATTTTGCCCATTTCGGCTGCAAAACTTGAAAAACTCAATGGAGCAACAAGTACAGTTCATTTCGCAGAAGCCGATGGAAAAGAACAGCCACCAAAATGTAAGAAACAAAGTCTTATGTTTTCTCTTTTTGCTTGTCTGTCAGTCATACATCGGCATGTCTTTAAATTCCGTTACGTAAATTTGTAATTGTTTTCTGATTTCTAACTTATAACTATGCTAGAAAAGTAATAGGAATGTTAACAACACACTAAATATGAAACTACGTCAGCTGCTTTATTCACTCGAAAAATAGTGCTTTTTTCATTATTTAGTATCTCAATCGTTACTATAATTAGGGTTTTCTCTTGACAGTTTTTTGCGTTGAATAATGAAGCATCGGAATAGTATTTGAATTATGTGTTGTGCATAAAAGAATTTCATAAACATTTAAATGAAAATTGTGAAAAGACATCGAACTGCCCAACCAGTGCGCTTGGAGAAAGTATAATTATAATTATATCTGGGAAGGAAGGGGGGGGGGCTTAGGTCTCTTCAACTAAGGATTAACACATTCCATCGTACCTTTTCGTACAGAGAACTTGGAATGGGTTTCAATTAAAGTCTTACGTTTTCAGAAATTTCTCAATATTTTTAGGTAGAGCATAAAATCACAGAAAATGAAATTTTCCCTGAACATTTCCACACTAGAAACAGAGACAAAAATAACCTAGCAACTACCAGAAGAGATATGGTTATGCCTCTTCGAAAAATGAGTTTATATCATCGTATGGAGAAATGGAAAAAAATAAATGAAGTAGCTGATATTTAGAGAACTAATGCAAATAGGTAGGGCATTTTCTATTTTTTTAACATATGAAAATGAATTTTTTTAATAATTTTTAATGCTTTAGTTAGGAAGGGGGAGTGTTTTCCACATTGCAATGAGGCAACTTACTAAGCCAATATGTTATTTCATGTTCAGTGAAAATGAGATATTTGTAAAGTCGCATGATACGTGACATTTGACGGAGACATAGCCTTTCTCATCATAGTTGAAAATCACGTCTATTGTAGAAAATTTTAAGAAATATTCACTTAGGACATCATTTTTAGTCAAGCAAATATTTTTTGGATCTTTGGTATAAGAGTGTAATGACTCTGAACACATGATTCCAAAATGTTTTTCTAACTAATTACAAAAATTTAATTGAGGTATTATTTCGGAATACAAACTAGAGTGTAATCTTATCTTTAATTAAATCAAAACTCAAAAATACATTCTAATGAGGTGAGTGTATTTGTTTACTTTTATATAAAGAAATAATTATCACCAAATTTTACCTCACTATACTGAAATATGCATTCTTCCTTATAACTCAGTGTTATTTTTTGATCATTTATGTCATTTCTACAAATATTTAAACGTTTTACTAATTTTCCTATATAAATAAATTCTATTTTTCTAAACAAAACTTATAAATAAATAAAAATTGGCAAAATATTTACAGTTTTTCTCATAGTTTCTTTGTCTGCTCTGAATACCTAGTATGCGAGTACATATAACCTAGAAAATGACGAGGATAAGGTAACTTAGTGCTAATTGTAGTGGATCCGCACCTGGCCCTGGTTCTGTCGAGTAGAGGGTTCGAGTCCAGATGCCACTTAATAACTTTTCATGTAGAGGGACAGGTGCATGCTAAATCTATCCGAACTCAAATTCCTCATTTTTAGATATAGTTCAGGAGAGTTGTGTGCCAGATCAGGTGTCGTCCTCGTCACTTGACTGTGACCTAGAATTACGAAGACCGTCACGAATAGTCCTCAGTCTGCTTCGAAATGCGATGTTAAATATTAATTCAATACAAGAGAATGATACAAATATTTGAATGCGTGATGTCGGTTTTGAAGTAAATATACTTTCATTTTGAAAAAAGCAATAAATTTTAAAATTCACGTTAAATGCTTCTTTTTAGAATTCTCGAACATTAGAGTTCTTTTGTTAAAATACTGACAAGATTAAAGCTTTATTATACGCATGAATAATGTTAATACTCGTTTTTATGTGAAACAGATTGTACTAGTTTATTTGCGGAAAAGTAAGAACTTACTAATTTGCTTAGAATATGCATGTGTTTATTTTTAGTCGCATAAAATTTATTTTTCATTAAACTGCTTATTTAAACTCCAAAGTTTCCACAATAAGAGTTTCCATATTGTATTCTGTTGTCAGGCAAAAAACATTCGAAACCGATGGATTGCCAGGAAGTAATGGACAACGGAAACACCGAGAGCGGAGTCTACACTATTTGGCCGAGAAGCAGAGAACGTAAATGCCAATCCATAGATGTCTACTGCGATATGGAAACAGCAGGAGGAGGATGGACAGTGAGTGTGATTCCATAAAGCTGTAAAATAAATGCTGACTACCCAATGAATATAAAAAAGATTGAAATATTGCACTTTAAAATATTTTATGCATAATTTATTCTATTTTTAAACTGAAAACTCGTTAAAACTTTGCATTTCTTTTTAATAAACATGAAATAAAAGGTGAAACCTTGTTTTTAAGAAAATTGACTAAGCACAATTTTGTTCATGTTTTATAAATGTTAAACGTTTTGCTGTTTTGCTTTTTAATTCATTTGCTTAAAGTAATATGTTAGAAGTGTAGAAGTGTAATACTCTTAATCGTTTTTACCGATTATCGTAGAAATTAAATTTCGAATTCAAATGAAAGTCGAAGTATGAGTTATTTAGACAATTTTCTGTTTTATAAAAGCAAAAAAGGATCCACGAGAAAATCTTTTTTTTTAAATGTATGTAGTTGACTAACTTAACTAAGTTAACTAATGCATTAACAACATTGTTTATTTCATATTAAACTCTTAAAGTTATCATCTTCCAACATCTTTAGCATTATGAATGCGTTGCTATTTGTTTGGAGTTCCTACGGTGCTTTTTTGAAATGCACACCTTTGTAAATACTTACATTTTTGTTCGAATACGATAAAGTTCATTGAGTAAAAAAAAAATTTCGAAAGAAATATATTTCCCATCATTTTTGAGTGGTCTTTTCAATATGAACCAGAAAGATTCAAACATGTCATAACATTCATTTAGAATATATGGCTGTTTATGATTCAAGAAATATTAGATAATAAGTTGTACAGTGGCCTCAGCTTTTTCACTTAACTTCCAAGTAAATGTTAAGGGAGCTCAACTCAGAAAAACAGATTAAAAATTCAATTGTTATTTTATTTAAATCAATTGTATTGTAGCCTCCTAGCGGGAGAGAAATAACAAAAGTAAACCTTTACTTGAGAGAAATGGAAAACAAATGAATATTAGAGAGGAAGGAAAGATCAAGTGATAACCTAAATCTAAATTTTTATACAATATATCACTATCAGGGCCACCTACTACACACACACACGCGCGCACACAC
>BMAW01112697.1:91669-125396 GCA_019974015.1 Nephila pilipes
CTAATATTTGGCGAATTTTTCAATATAGTGTTTAAAAGCGTCAATTTCCAATGTTTTATTTTTAAGACATTCCACCGAGAAATCTATCGATCTATGTGATACTGAATCATGGAATAAACATTTGACCCTTATTCTAGGAAAGAACGTGGAAAATATTATTTAGTAAATTTTTTTCAAATTAATAACTACTCAATCAGAGAGAGAATTGTCTGTTTAAATCACCTTTTCCCCTCCTCTAAGGCAGAAATCCGCTACGCATAACTATGACACATGTTACATCGCATATTACCACTATCTATCTATGCTTCCGACAATTTATTCTACAGGAATTTCTGAGATTAAGAATTTATTCACTTTTTGCTTTCTTTGTATCATTATAAATATTCTTTTTAAAATGAATCAACTCAAAAAAGTGTGTATTCTTTCAAAAAAATTTTTTTTAATTTATCTTTCATTGATTACTTATTTACAACAGTATTTTATAAACTGTACTATTCTTAATATTTAGCAGTGGTCTTAAGATTCTTAAGGTAAATTAGCTTACAAATTGCTGTGATTCGCATATTTTGGAAATGTATATTTATGCTTACATTACTGACTACTAAGGCAGTGTTTACGAAAAATTTGTTTTTCGATTACTTAATTGCTTATACGGGCAGCCTATTGAACACTGGATTTATAAGTTTAATTTTCAACTTTCACCCGTACGAAGAGAAATCCTGTTAGTTATTGTATAATTTTTTAATGTATACAGAATAATGAAATGCAAATCAATACAGAATAGTGAAATGTTTTATAGTTAATAAAATAAAACTTCCTTTAAAACTTTTTATCTGTCTTATGTTTATTAGTGTCTTGAACGGATACCGGTCCAAGACCGGATATCTCCTTCCTAAGTAGAATCTATATCTATAAAAATTATGTACTGCAAGGAAGTTTCAATTCCTTTTAATAAATACATTTTGTCTTATCGATAATAGTACTCAATTATAAAATTTATGCAAACTTTCTAAGATTTCATACAAGTACTTTACAATATTATCCCATTTATTGAATAGAATTTTAGAATCGGGTCCTTCTTATCAAAATGAAAAGCTATCAAAAGATACTTTTAAAAAAATTCTTAGAAACGTGTTTAAATGATAAGGAAATATTTGTTTTGATAGCAGCATTTGTAGTATTGTATCATATTTAGTCAATGCTACCAATACTGTTATCAAATCAAATGTTTACTTATCGCTTAAACACGCGCCTAAACGAAGGTAGCCAGATTAATCCTTTAAAAAAAATATTTCGGATGGAGCATAGAAATCACATTTGCTTATTACCAGTTCTATTTTTCTTTTATTTCTTCCCGATAAGATTGAAGTCCCGAAGTTACGTGAATGACAAAATGGGCATTTAAAGTAAAGAGAACATTTCAAAAAACTTATACATTTAATTCTAGAATTTTCACTCTATATTTTGAGTTTTATAAATTACTTTGGAATCCTTCTCTGCCGCATTTTCAGGTTTCGAATATTTTTAATTAATCCTATGCTTATAATTGTTATTATATTAATAAGAACATTTCATTTATTTTTATGTGTATGATAGATGGTAAAATATTTAAAGAATAATGGCAAATTGTATTTATAAGTTCATCGTTTAATGTTAATTAAAAAGAAACAGTCACTCTTATCTAGATACTCCATACAATCATCCAAGCCAAAATAAAAATAGTTTTATAATATTTATCTATTATTTGATGTATTCGTACTTATTTAAGGTATGCAAAAATTTTGTACCATTTATAGAAAAATATTCATTAAATTTAACTAGACTTTTTTTTCCTGCATTGTTATATATCTTTCCCTGCGTCGTTTATCTTATATGCTCCATTTGCAAAATTTTAGTTTAATATCAAATATATTTAGGTTCAAATTTACTTGAAGATGTTTAATTTTGAGTTAGTAAATGCTGGTGGAATTAAGTAGGATTGCACCGGTTCGACAGAAACCGAAGTCTATCTCTTAGTAGACTTCGGCGAATGGGTTGTCAAAATGGAACTCTTAATCTATGTTTCCAAAAGTGAGAAATAGAGCAGTTCCCTTAGAGTGAAATTTAAGTACAGAATGTTTTAAGCTTGCTTTCAGTAATTTTCATTCCATATACAGGTGAATAAAATTAATTTAAGTAACTTTATTTAACATTTTTATTCTTTTTTGTTCAACTATTATTTGATAATTCTCAATAATATTGAGTTAGTTTTTACTAAATACCATTCAGGTGAGGTAAGGCCTTCTCATAATAAATAACACATGGATCAATAAGTTCCGAGACTAACCCAGAGATGGCGCTCGTAGTAAACCAATAACCAAGTCTTTCTAGAGTACTAACTTTTGCTTGAAACGTGTCAAAATTTTAAGTCGATCGGACCAGAAACAGCTGAGTTATCGAGGTTGGAGTAAAGTCGTTTTGTAGTTTGTTTAAAAAATGGAAAAAACCGAGTTTCGTGTTCTGATAAAACATTGTTTTTTAATGGGTAAAAACACCGTGCAAGCGAAACAATGGATTGAAAAATGTTACCCGGACTCTTGTCCATCAAAAGCAACGATTTGTCGGTGGTTTGCCGAGTTTAAACGTGGTCGTACCGACACAAATGACGCGGAACGCTCGGGTAGACCTGTGGAAGCCGTTACACCGGAAAATGTGAGTGAAGTGACAAAAATTATAATGAAAGATCGTAAAGTGAAGCTCCGTGAGATTGCTGAGATGACACAGATATCATATGGAAGTGTATTTACTATCCTTCATGAAAAATTGAGCATGAAAAATGTTTTTTCCAAGTGGGTGCCGCGATTGCTTTCGATGGAACAAAAACAGCAACGAGTCGATGATTCAGAAAGCTGTTTATCGCTATTTACTCTCAACATAAAAGATTTCTTGCATCATTACGTGACCATGGACGAAACATGGATACATCACTACACTCCAGAGTCGAAGCGGCAGTCATCTGAGTGGCGCACAGCTGGCGAAAGCCGTCCGAAAACGCAGCAGTCAGCTGGCAAAGTCATGGCGTCAGTTTTTTGGGATACGCATGGCGTGATTTTCATTGACTACCTCGAAAAAGGTAAATCGATCAACTGTGATTATTATATTGACTTGCTGGTGCGTTTGAAGGAGGAAATCGCAAAAAAACGACCGCACAGTCTCGGGACTTATTGATCCATGTGTTATAAGCCCAAGGGAATAACAATCACGTGGAACCCCATTGATCTTTTTCTATTCCACGAGTTTTATTGTTTTTGTTATAACGCGGGTGACGTACCTTCTTGATACCCAAGATGTCTTTCTTCTTTTTTGATCCCCCCCTTTTCAATTATTTCTTCATTTTTTTTCATCTTACATTCAGAACACTGTTACACGTGGTTTGAAGCAGCATATGCACCATATAAACTTTCATACCATAAACTTTACACCATATAAACATTCTATAAATGCATAAACTTTTTAGCAGTTGCACACACCCTGGGGTCATATGAAGATAAGAAAAGGGGCAGGTATTGAAGTGCTTGCTGTGACTCTCTTCTATAACAACGTTAGAAGTTAAAAGGCCTTACTTAACCAGCAAGAAAAGATGTCTTTTCAGCTTGGTTGGTAACAGCATACAAAAAGCGACCGGTCAACTTTCCTTCAAACCCACTAGACCAGGGTTTGAAACAACGCTGCAGCATCAAGGTTATCGATTCTCTCCCTCTCCTCGGGGTCGGAAGACCACTGGCCGCTGAAGTTCTATTTCTTTCGATAGAGTGAGACCTGTATTTACTCCTAGCATCACTCCTAGTGCAACAAAATTATCACTCGATACACCAGCAAAGACAAACCTTCGTCAAACTCGTTCCGGCAGTCATGTTCACTTCCCTGATTATTTCGTATCATCACGATGATACTGGAGGGGGAGTATGTGGTGACCACACTTCACAAGTTCGTTTGTGGTCCCCCTTGCATCCGGACAACATCCTCATTAAAGACATCTGGAGTCTTGAGAAAGGGAAAACAACATTTCTGTTTCTCATGAACTTTGACCTAACAGAGTCAGTTTCTCTTGGGAACCGAGAACACCCACTCATCACGTGTCCAGTTTAGCATAGCAGGTGGCAATTCTTGCTCCGGTTGGAGTGCTATAACCAATAATTGTTTTATCGATTTCGGTTATCCAACCAAAACAAAGGAATATGTCCCGTGGTTTTAGAAGAGGTGTGGTCAATTCCTTTAGACCAAAAATTTCCAAAGAGAAGAGACAATTCAGAGCTCTACAAAACGTCCACTAGAACGTCGCGCCTAAGGATATTCCAATACTTTTTTAGCATGCGACATGCACCCCACAATATGTAGAAGGTGGAAAGGCTCCATGTACTTTATTTTGTAAATATTAACTTTAGTATTTTAAATTAACCGAAATTAAAGTAGTGTAAATATTTATCTAAGTATCACATATTTTTTTATTCAACGCCACCAAATAACCATTAGGCCACAGTACTTCGGCGGCCGGAGGTTTTCTGACCAAGAGGAGGAGGAGAGAGAGTTGACGACCTTGATGCGGCAGCGTTGTTTCGAACCCTGGACTAGTGGGTCCGAAGTTGATTGTCCTACCAACCAGGTTGAAAAGACATCTCTTCTGGCTGGTTAAGTAAGGCCTTTTAACTTCTAACGTTGCTGTAGAAGAGAGTCGCCGCATGCTGATTGGTATGTGTATTCATGCAGGAAGGTGATATTTTGAAAATAATTATAACTCACTGTTTATATACCTCCAATGAATTTATTTCTAGGATTTCAGACCCAATACTTACTGCACAAGCCCTGTAAATACCTATATTTGACTTAATCACTAACACATTAAGTTATTTATTAAGTGTCATGGTAGCCGAGTGGTCATAGTCACGAGCTCGCGGCCGACTTTGTTTCAGTCGAATCGTACGTTCGAGTTCTGGTGTCATTAAAGATCCATAGCATAGTACGGCTGATGCACGTTCAATCAGTCTGTTCACGTTGGAATGGTTTAGAAGCTTAGAGAAAAGAGTGCTGGCTCAGATGTCTAATTCGTCACTTGACTGAAATCCTGAATTATAAGACCCGTCGCCAAAAGCCCCACATTGATCCTAAAAGCAACGTTAATAAACAATCAATCAATTATCGAATATTATTTATATTTGTTGAATCACTATTTTTCTAAAATCAAAAATGTTGTTACCCAGTGGTCATTGTTGAGAGTTTTAAAGACGGCTTTCACTATTAAAACCTCTAGTTTGAGTCCCGGTTGAACAGTTAACGAGGTTGTTCTTTAAATATGAATAAGACTTTTATTTTTATATGGTGGAATTTAGAAGTTAGGAGAAAGAAAATAAAGCTCAGTCCTCAACATTTCATTTTGGTTCAAAATTACCACCACTCTTATAGGAATTTTCCAACTTTTAATTGGCTTCAGGAAATATGATATTTTATTTATTCCACCAATTTGAGACTGTTTAAAAGTTTATGCTTCTGTCAAACAGATTTCACCTTTACTTAACATAGAGATACTCTAAATTCAGAGTTAAAAACAACTTGAAGAATAATGTAGGTGGAGGCAAATTATAACTGCAAAGTAATTTATAATTTGCATCGTATTTGTATTATAACTGCAACGTAAGAATATTTTGTGATTTTGCCTGTGATGGTAATCCGTTCTAGAATTATTGCCTTTAACCAAAACCGTTGCTCAGCAAAGCATAATTTACCATACTTTAATAGATTGATCATCCTGTAACAATAATACATTTCAAATAGCTAGATAAAATTCATTAAAATAACATAAAAGTATGATACATATTATTTATTCATCTATATTCGTCACGCACAAATTTTTTTTCATTAATAAAAAATATATTTCAGGAATACAGTTTTAAAATGCCAATCTTCGTCAAGAGGATAATTTCGCTTACCCCAGAACCTCTTTAGGATGGATCTGAGTAAAATATATATATCCTCATTTTTACAGTATTTCTGAAAAATTTTAGTTAATTTTAATTACATCTTTTTAGTTAAATCTTTTTGCAATTCGCAAAACAGTAGTTTCGATTGGACTCCATTTCAAAGCAAGATTTTGAACTTCTTGTCACTTTTCCAAAACAATTTTGATTTCATCATTTGAAATTTGAAAGTAATCTATATCCGTATCTTCAAATGAAATAGTGTACATTTGCTTCGTATAGCTGCTTGCAATTATCTCTTAACTTGACACAAAGCAGTTCTCGTAGTATTCACTGCAATCCTCCACCAATTGAGGTGACGTCGTAAGTCAATGACTGCGTCGATACCTAAAACATATTTTGCTTACGTCAACTCGTCGTTAATTAACACCATCGTTAATGAAGTAAATTATATTATTAACAGTTGATAAATATATACAACGTACAATTATAATTTTTTCTGTAACTTTTATTCATGGTAGGAACTAGGACAAGAAACATATTAATATTCTTTTTTTAAATATATTATTAAGCATCAAGTTATTTAAATATAATGTAAAATATATGTACGGTATAGTTAAAATTAAAATATATATAAAGCTTTAATTATGGCATTGAATTTTTTTTATCAAATATATTAATTTTCGAGTTTTCTTGCCTTTTTCTATTAATGGTTACTCTTTTACGAATTAATCAAATTTGTAATAACTTTTTGAATATATTTATGTTTCTAATAACGTACGTACATATACGAGTACGTTATATTTTATTATCTAATACTTTTAATGATATATAATATGTACTACTAATTATTTTATTAATAATTTAATAAAGTAATCAGCTATTCAGAATGTGGAACAATTTTTTAGGATTGAGTTTTAAATGAAATTCCTCGTTTTGTAGTTTGATCCTTTCTGATCTGACATTAAATTGTCTATATTTACACCAATCTTTTGATAAACTGTTGAATTTTTAAATGTGCCCAAAAGAAGTTTTCCATCAATATTTAAAAGTTACAGATTTATCAAATTCCATAAATTTCGTCAACAATAGGTTGTTTTGCAAGACGAGGGAAATTATGGCATAGGAACTAGCACTTTAGCTTTTGTGTTTCGGGAACGCTATTGAATAAGAATAATAGTAACGAAAAATCTCAGCAGATTCTAATACTGCTGTTCTAAATATACTTAATTTATTATTAATTTTCATGAACAGGAGATGCTTTATCTATTCATGATAATTGGGTATTCTACACGGGGGATAGACCCAACCGTCGAGGTGAGCAGGACGAGATTATTCATACCGGTGGTTGGTGGAAAAGTTTCTTTCCACCCTCCAGTTTGAACGGTCTCAACAACCACGGAGAAAACCACACAATTACAGAACAGAGAACGTGCTGGAATTCTTTCGGAGGCTACACATCAGCCCTTATGTCTTTTGAGATCAAGTTGCGATCTAAGAATTTCAAAAATATAAAGTTGTGAGACATTATGACCCCTCCTTGGAGAAAAATTAACATTTGCTGTGAATTGCAGTTACATAAACAAATTTAATTTAACTTAATTTAATTTTTCACTTAATTTGATCACATCCAAAATTTTACACACATTTTTGAACACACAGGAAAATTACTTAGGAATATATATACTTAGAATGGTATTTACTTTTGCAGAACTATTTGACTAGTTAGAAAATGCCGCTAAACTTTTCCATACACACATTACTAATAACTGGAAGTCTGAAAATGTTACAAAAAGAAAAAATACATAATATTTTTTCAATAAAAAATGATGCAATTACCTAGTAATAAGCTGCTTTACTGTAATTTCCTCCTCATTTCTTAGCAGTACACGTCTTTTAAATAACTCTCCAAGAAAGTATTGCATATTTTACATTGAACTCAATACCGTGAAGTGTTTCATTAACAACTGGCTGCAATGTCTTGATGTAATGCATATTCAAACCTAAAAATGTTTTGAGAAAATACAAATGTCATCTACGTTTATTGTTTTTTTCGGAATGATTGTAAGCTTATAGGAAAATCTCTAATTTCAAATTATTTATTTTGAAAATTGTGGAAGGATCTTAAATAAACATTTAGAAAGTTTTTCCTGCTTGAAAGGTATATAGTTATGAAAAATTTATTTTCAATACAACAGTCTAAGATCTAATTTTAGGTTTCAGAACTATAAAAAATCATTCTTGCTGATTTCCAATTCTTTAAGATTTCAAACTAGTAAAATCAATAATAAATTTTAAAATAAGTAAACAAAAGTGTATGCACGTGTGTGAATTATAACACTATATATATAAAACATTTGTAACCATTTCGAGAAATGATCGATGAGAAGTCATACTTTTTTTAAGTTTTCAAAAATAAGAATGCTTCAAATATTTCAAAATATAGAAAATATTTACAACATACTTATTGAAATATGATTTTAATATGTACAAAAATATATATTGTAAATGATATAGGGAAATTGATAGATTTGGAGATACACCATTTTCAGTTAGAAAAAATGTCGTAAAATATTTTTCCCGACAAAAAAATTTTAAAGTTTCAAAATAACGTAACTATATCCCACTGAAATGGTGCTTCATGTACTTAAAAATATAAAATTTGAAAATAAATTTAAAATTAATTTAATTTAAGTGTATAATTAGATTCCTTATTAATTTTAAATCTCTGCACGATTTTATTTTAGTCATGTTTACCTTTATTCGTTATAATTTATATGTTGTTTTTCTCTTGATCATAATTTTGCAAATATATCAGCTATGTCTTTCAGAACTTGTTCCCTGAATGTGATATTTGTAAAAATAATTTTAGTCCATACCTGTGTTTCTAAGGACTCATTACATTATTCTAATTCATGTATTACTTATGATATCAATCTGAATCCAACATTCGAGAAAATAGAAAAAATTCTTATTTTAATTCCTAATAATTAATTTCTAATAACATTCTACGTTAATGGCGGGACCTCATGTACGAAATCTATTATCCTTTCGCATGTATTAAATTTTCATTGCGAATGCCTATTTCTATGCATTGTTACTTTACACATACTGTAGTATAAACTCTTTTTCTTTAAGACATTAAAGTAATGTATATTTATATTTAATTTTATAATGAAAACTTTGCTTGTGTATTTATTTCAACATGGCATGACGTTTTTAAATATTTAACAATTTGTTTTTCTTATTTTCACGAAACGAAATAGTTTTTAGATTTAATCAGAACTTTTTTTGCTATTTTTATCTGGTAATGCACCTAAATCAGTGCATTATGATTTCATAGACAAAAATAGAAACGAAAACTTTTGAATTGATGAATACAATTTCATAATCAATACAAAATGTTTCTTTTATAAATTCTTTTATCCTCCATGTCTTTTAGTAAAACCATCACTAAAAACTCAAATTCTTTATTATTATATAACATAACAAATCATTTACGTAGGGTGTTTGTAACAGCCTTTCCTCATTATCTTCCGCCATCTTTCAGCTTAATATACCAGTCAATAATTACTAAACTCCAATTGAAGATATAGAAGAGCAAGATAAAATACTTTAACAATTACCGAAGAATATATATAGATAAGGTCGCTCTCTCTCGAATCCTACTTAACTCGACAATTCTAGATAATGATTTTAAATGAAGTCTCAGCTTAGCAAATCACTCATTGTGATTCCAACAATCATCACTAACGTTTCATTTTGATTGGGAAAAAATTGTAATTTTATGCAATTCAAATTACTATAAAGTCCTCGAGATTAATGAAGAGAAAACCACAAATAGCCCAATGTCACACATTTTCCCATTTTTCAAAAAAGTAACACAGGAATGATTCATAACGTCAATCCACAGTTTTGTTTCAATCAATTTCGTCGAGTAAATGAGAAAGTCTTCAGAGTCCCAAAAACGAAATTTAAATCACTCATGAATTAATAAACTGAACATTTCCACTGAAAAATTCACCAGTTTTTGCCTAGAATTTATTAACGCGTACATATTAATAAACTCAAAGCAAAATTCTAATCAATTAAATATTAGCATTATAATTTGTTAGGTTTTTTTTTAACCATATCTATTCATTGTTTAATACATGGCACAGTCAATTAAATTTATGAAGAAAGGTTGAAGTCAATGCTATTTATATTCATTGAAAATTCATTAGTTTTGGGACTTTCATTGGTGAATCTAACCAATAGTATTGATTACACAATTTTTTAAGAGAATGAACAGTTGAAAATACCAATATTTCAAATTGAAATATTATATTAATTTCAGGATAAGATATTAATTAAGGGGAAATAAGTATCCCTAACTTGAAATATCTTCTTAATAAAACATTAATTATATTAGTTAATTCATTAATATTTTATTGTCATGAAGAGTACCTTTTTTGAGCCTTTCTGAAATAACGACAATTGCTTAAGTTAATAGGATTGTCCTAATTATTTTTGGGACAAGTGCATCATAAAAAGGCATTTTTAGTATTATTTAACGCAAATATCGTAATTTATTAACAGTGTTAACCTCTCAATCAATACATTGAAGTTGATAGACAACCTGTATTTAATAATAGGAACAGAAAACTTTTCTTTCCCATTGATACAACTGAACAAGTAATAAAATAAAAATAATAAAAAAAAACATTATGTTTCTAATAATAAAATACGCTTTAACATTGGAACTGCATGATGATAAGCAAGTTACTTGAAAAAAATGACATCTGTGACAATAAAATTTATTTCTTGGAATTAATTACTATTTCAGTTAGTTAAATACTCTTGAGACATTAAGAATTAAGCTACTTTTCTGAAATGAAAATGAGAATTGGGGAAATCATTAGAAGAGTCCAAATTTTTTTAGCAGTTTTTATGAGTGTGCTTCGGATTTTATCACATATATTTCTTTGTAATACTTCCGTTGTGATTTAATTTAAGAAAGTTGAGAATCATATCGCGACATTTAAACCTTGGTTCAATTTTTTCAACAAATGATCTAATACATGATATACCTAACTACAAACAGCATTCACTTATTATCATCCAAAAAGATAAATTTCCATTAAGATAAATTCTTGTCCTACATTTTAATAATTTGTAATAAGAAATATGTTTTTAATTGTTTCACTTTTAAATTTTCCATACATGTTTTCATTAATACCCCCTATTCCTTTATCAAGTAAGGAGCAGTAAGATAACTACGTTTGAAAAATTAGGCATTCTAGTACATTTTCAGAGATAGGAAAACAATTGATCGGGTATCAACGTCAGAAAATATTCGATCATGTGATATCTGGTTAATTATCGCAAAAATCAATATCTTTATCGATAAAAAGAAGCGATTAAGGAAAACGATTCTTATTCCTGTTCTTTTACTACTTTCATTTAATATTTCAAGCCATGTGAGTATTAATATACTGTCTTGTAAGAAACGTAAATATTGTGCAACTGTCAAACTGCTATTACATTGTGTGTTGTGTGTGGAATTTATTATCATTCTTCTTTCTTTTTTATCTTTTAAAGTTTTTCTTTTTCCTTCTTTTATTTTTTGTTACCATTTTATCTTTCTGATTGATGATTTTCAATAATGCTTTTGGATTACGGAAATATATATGATTCTCCGAGGTTTTAGGAACAACAGCAATCGTTGTAACTTTAATTGAAAAAATGTTTTTACAACAAGAGCCTCATTTTTATATATTTTATTGTAAATTAAATTTCCTTCATTTAGATAAGTATTTTAGAAGAAAATTATATTAAGATCATGTGTGTAACTTTCTTGTGTTTAAAATGCTGAAAAGCACTTGATTGCTTATTTGGAATTCTGATAAGAAAAAAATCTGAACAGTGATTTGGGAAACAGTGATCCAAGCTGTAAGCTTTGGACAGGAAGAAGAAAATTGTAAGATTCCCGCCATTTCTTCCCTCAAAAGAAATAGTAAATTCATTTGACACTGTTTATATATATATATATATATATATATATATATATATATATATATATATGTATGTATACATGTGTGTGTGTGTGCTAAACCACTTTTAAGAAATAAAGTAAAGCGAGTGAAAAATGTTAAGTTTAAAATTTCAGGCTATTCAACTGATTAATGCATTCATCGCGAAAGTATTAACACTATAAATTAATTTTTGAATCTGATTTACATGAAGGAAAGAACAAAATGTTAATTAGATTTTCATTTTCTCGTGCATTTTCGAAACTAAAATGCATTCAAAATACTGGAAATTTAATTAAAAAATATATTCAAAAAAGTGTTGGGACATGTCTTACAATTACATTATTCATTCATATTATTTCGATATTTTACTTCGTATTGAATGAAAAGTTTCGTTTTTTTTATGCTAATGGTATACCTATTCAAAATCCCCAATTTATTTTCTACGATGAATTTTTTAAAAGTGAAATGAATTAACACTTTATTTTATTTTTTTCTATGGACAATCTTATAAATGAAGAAGTTATCTTTGAAAACTTTAATAATTCTTATCGCGTCCAGACAAAGTCAATATTAATGCTAATGGCTTAAGATAAGCAAAATTATGGTGCTTATGCATTAACAAATTTATTTAATTAACATAATCACCTAAATAAGAATTTTATCATCCTGGAATGCTAATAATTTGGCTAACGAGCAATATAGATATATTGTATGTTCCAGATTTCTTTCAAATTCAATAATTAGTTTAGACTCATTTTTTGATGACTACACGCGAATTTAATTAACACTAATTATTAAATTTGGGGACAAAAACATGAGTATATTATACATAGGCTTGCGTTAACCATTCGTCCTTCATTAATATCCCCCGATTATTTGGACGGAAAATTAAGATGTATAAATCATTGTACAGCTCTTAAAACTCAGAGATATCCGCGAGCACGATTGTAACTTCAAAATTGAACTTTTCCTCAACTACTGGAGGAAATCGCATAAAATTTTTGATTTTAGAGTTTCATAACACGAGAAATCCACAAATTATACAGGAATTCACTTTTTTCGTAACTGCATTGAATTAGACACCCAAGGGGTACTGTTTTAGTTGGATGAATTTTTTTCAATTTTTTTTGTCAGTTGCTTCAATCTTAATTATATTTAGCTAAAATATGTTCAGTTTGATAATTTAACGTTTCCTTTTTTTAATTACATGTAGCTTAAATATATCCAATTTAATAAATTATTGCTTGCTTTAATTTTAATTACATTTAGCTTAAATATATCCAATTTAATAAATTATCGCTTCCTTTAATTTTAATATCGGAAAAGCTTACTATTGTCCATTTCTCGATATTTCATCGTTTTCTTTAATTCTTATGTTTAATTGAGTAATTTAATAATAATCATAAAAAAAGCGCACCTTGGGTGGCTAAATTTGTTCTTTGAATAAATTTGCATATAATTTCTTAAAATTTATATTTGCTTTAATTTTAATGACATGTAGCTTATATTATTATTTATATTTTTCATAACAATATTAATATTTTCGATTCATTATGATTTTAAAATCGGTAAATACGTTTTATATCGATTGATGTAAAAGGATTCGAAAAATGTTGAATTGTATTTTTTAACAGTGAAAGTTGAGACACTCATTAAACATTAGAACACACTTTTTAAGCCTCGTAACTCAAAAACTTGTATGTAGAATCTTATGAAATTTGATATTTTCGCTTATTTTAAATGAGATTTGAATATACAAATAAAATCAAATTCTATTTTGAGAAAAAATTCTGTTTTAGAAGTTAATTAAATAAATCAATTGGGATCATTAATTAATAATATATTTACACCGTAATTTTGTTCCGTTTGCGCTATTAACAATGATAATTTTTTCCTGATACGAAGAGGAGGGCAAAAGGTATCAAAGAAATTCTATTGACGACTGTAAATGAATTTCATTCTTATTAAATAATGAATTTAGGGACAATAATATGCTACTGTCTTTGCATTAAAAGGGAATTTTGTGTTGTTTAAATTTATATACAAGGGTTTTTAAGTTTCTTACTGAATCAAATAATAATTTGTATTACGCTATATTTTAAATTAAATGTACGTGTGAAATACAATACATGCACATACCTTAAATCCATAAATTGCACAAATCTTAACATAGAATTCCGTGTTTAGGAATGTCTTTCCCCCCCAAAAAAAAACTGGATTAGTTAATTAATAAGTTTTATTGATTTAAACTAGAATTAAATGACAAGGATGAATAACATTTATGCAGTAAAAAATAAAAACTTTAATAATTTTAGCAATTCTCATTATATATCTCATTAGAATATCATTATAATCAAGTAGATGTGGCAACTTTATTAATTGCTCAAAATGGATAGAATTCCAGCGTTAATTGATTAAAGTAATTGGCATAATTAATTAGATAATTAACTTCTAAACAAAATTTAGTGCCATTTTGTTTTCCCATTACAAAGGCGTGGGCTGAATATGATTTAAAAATATAATTAATATGATTTAAAATATGAGATCAATATGATCAAATAATATCATTTTATCCTTTCCGAGTATGTAAGTTAGGGTATATTTTAATCATTTAATGTAGAATGAAGAACCAGAAAGGAATGATGGTTTCATTTTATTACTTTTTAAAAATCTTAACTTAATGGCTTTTCAAACATTTAAATGCAAACCAGTATAAAATTGCGCCAAAAAATAATATATATTCGTCGGAATGCTATGTTCAGTCTTCTTTCGTTTGATTAATCTGTGCGGTATTTCGACCTAACATGGCAATTGATATGCAGGAAAATTGGCATAAAAAATTTCATTTTCGGAGAAAAATGACGCCAATCGGGGTATGACCACTGTAACAGGTCTGAATATTATTTTCTCATTCTAAACATGCAAACAAAATTTATTAATAAGGACAATTATAAAACAAAGCACATAAACATTTTTTAAAGATGTCAGTTACATTATTGATTTCAGAAATCCCTAATTCTAAAATAAATAATTATCCCCCCAGGGTTCAAGAAATATTCAATAAATCTTTGATAACTTTATAAAGTAATCTTTTAATAACTAATTTTTAAGTTTTGATCACTTTTATATGTTATTAGTAAATGGGAAAATATTACGAACTTATGTTTCATTTTTATACTAATAAAATGTATTTTAATTAATATCTTTATTGCATTAAATATTAATTAAAATTACACGTGCACTTCATAATAAAAAGAATTAATTTAAACTAACTTTGATGACAAATTATAACACAAAAAGCATTATTTTACACATTAAAAAGCTAATGTCAAATCAATTTTATCAAACTTGTTAAAACTTTTGATGAAAGCAATTTAATGTCCTTGCTGTAAAAGTATGAATTCGAAATCAAGTTTCGAAATTCATATGAATATTTGTGAGCGCCAAAAAAAAAAGTAACTGTACATTTCTTATGTAATAAATAGTTCCTTAAATAATTGAAATTTATTTACCTTTCTTTTACGATATTCTTAATAATATAATCCAATGCTTTCACAGAACAGAACTTAAAATGATTCTTAAGCTTTCATTCCAAATTTGAAACTGAACTAATTAATTCTGAAACTATAAGAGAAATTGAATTAAAATCCATTGCTACATATTTCCGAAATCGTATTAATACACGCACAAAAAATAATATAATCATATTAACTATCTGATCGGCAGACGATATTTTTTCAGACAAAATTAAGAAATTTAGTTAAATTTTCGAAAGGCAGATAAACTGTACAAAATCTCTATGTCTCTTAAATCAAAATATTAAACTTCCAAATTTAATTAAATAACTTAAATCAAACTTAAATAATGATATGCAAATTATTAAAATATATTTATTAATTTAATTTCTATTCATGAATTTCCTGTTTCACATTTTAAATTTTAAAAAATATGAGTAGAAAACAATATTCGCTGAAATGTTTCAAATTGTATCATTATCGTTTAATCGCAATAATCATCAACATAATAGTCAATATCGCTAACATTTTCTTTTATTATTCTAAAATTATTTAATACAAAAGAAAATAAAAATGAATTTTTAATTAATTTAAACGCAGATAAAACAAACGATTAATTTATGTATAAATGATTTATTTAGCATTGTGTATTGGATGTCTGAATAAATGTTTTCTGGTAATGTTAAAAATAATTCAAAAATAAGCAAAAACGATAAATAAATTATTGAAAATATTTTCGTTTTTTACCAAGGATTTAAAAATACAAATAATTAAATTCCATATTGCAGACCATTTTACAATACACACATCTGATCAAATTCAAATATTTTCTTATTCTTTGCACTTGAGTAATTTTTTTAAAATACTACTCAATAAAGGGTATTTAATAGGTTATATTTCTATATAAAAGCAATTAGGGTTATTCGGTGATATCATTTATTGTTATACGTAAATATTTTAACTGCTGTTATTTGAAATGAAGTTGACCATTTCTGCTTCTGAGTAAAGTAAAAAGCATTATTAGACGGATCAAACTGAAATATTCTCTCTTTATAACAATAATTTGCACTTAAATTTTAGAAATACAAGTATAAAAATATGCAAAAATTTTTTCATTCCGAGCTAATTGTAATTATTTTAACCACTGTCAGATATTATGATATTAATCACTCTCTATTATTAAATAAACCAATATACACGATTACCTTAATATCGTGATCTTTCATGGTAAAATCAGAGACAAGGAAATTACACACACATATATATATATATATATATATATATATATATATATATATAACAAAAAGAAAGCGACTCACCAAGAAGGATTTGCCCGATTGTAATGAATTTCGTTTGCAAAGACGTTTGGACAGAATATGCAAATCATTAAAATTTGGTGTCCAATGAATGAATAGTGGGAGCTGCAGTGCATTGGAATTGTGCACTCAGCAGGTGTACATAAAAAGTGATTCTCAATCTGATAGTCAAATATTCTGTTGCATTGCGATTTAGGATACCTTTCAACGAATGAAAAAATGCTTCGCCGCGGGATTCAAGCTCACTACGAGCAACCGTCAGAGCTCGAAAGAAGTTGTATCATTGTATTGAAGGAGGCAGGTTTGGCTAATCGGAGAATCGCTCGTCATATGGGCCAAAGCGATTAGAATATGATGGCAAGAATGGGTGGTCAATGGCAGTTTTAAGCGTCATGATGATAGCGGTCGGCCTAGGGCCACAGCAGATCAGGAGGACAGTGGGTTTGTCAGATTATCTGTCATAGCGCCTGATTTATCGTTATTAACCATGAGACGTGTGACCCGCACATGAGTGTCCACCATGACCATTCACAGACGGCTGATTGAGAGAAATCTACGCTCGTACCGATCGCTACGCCACCTGCCCCTCATGTCCGCATACTGTCGAGCCAGATTACAATGATGCTTGGCTCGATCGGGTTGAAATGATGCTTAATAGAGACGTATAGTGTTTAGCGACGAATTCCGCTTCCAACTGTGTCCTGACGATCATAGAAGACGTGCACGCCACACAGGCCCTCAGCTAGAAGTTAGGGTCTGGGGTGACATTTCCTTTCATAGCCGGCCCTTTGTTCCGCATTAGAGGCACACTTATAGCTCAGCGGTACATCGAGAATATTCTGAGACCTGTTTTGCTACCGTTCCTTTTGCAGTACCCCGGCCTTATTTTTCAGCAAGATAGTGCCAGACTACCTACGGCACGTGTTACTATGTACTGTCTTACAGCTTGTCAGACACTTTTTTGGCCAGCCAGATCTCTCTCCAATCGAGCATGTCTGGGATATGATGGGAAGGCGACAGCACCTACCAAGGAATGTTGATGATCTCGCCCGACAATTGGAGCAAATTTGGCAAAGGATACCGCAAGAGACCATCAGGAAGCTTTATCACTCTATGTCACGTCGTGTGGCAGCTTATATTCAGGATAGAGGTGGGTCAACCCCTTATTGAGCTCGTTACTTTGCAACTATGTAACTCTGAAATAAATCATTAAACTTTTCTGAAATTTTAATCATTTTCTATTCTGTACATAATTTTCCTATCCGCCAATTTTTGTCTCCATCGAACAACTTCTACTTGGTGCGTCGGTTTTTTTTGTTACAGAGTATTGGGGTTGAGAGAGTTGGGTTCCTACCTGATCAATTCAAAACTATTTTATGCCAAATCAGTGCAGTTTCCATTGCATCTTTTCATATTGCTATGCATTCATATAACTGCCTCTAACATCTTGTTCTATTTTTGTTACAAATAGAAAACAATAAAAAAGAACAATTTCATTAAAATTGTTCTTTTTGCATTTTGCATCTTAAATAATTCTTTTCGCATTTTGCATCTTGCAAAATTTTCATTATTGCATCTTAATTAACATAAGTGCAAAAAAGTATAATTATTTTGCATATTTAATTTTAAAAAAATATGTAACACAGAACGGTAGGCAGAAATTTTAAAATGACATCTAACACAACACAGAATCGAGTTCCTGTGACACTACGTGAATAATATTAAATAAGAATCTTAATATCGACGTGCAAGTCCTCTCTGGAATTTATTAGAATACAATGCATATTGGGTACAATATAGTACATATTGTGTATTTTTCACATTATGTACAGCAACTATACGTACATAGTTTGAATTTTTATGTAACATATTCATTTTTTATGCAATTTGTGATCATGTGCAGTTCATACCTATGCAATGTTTCATATACAATTTTTATGTAATTTTCGGGTTATATATTGTGTTTATTATATACAACTCTGTCATAAGTTGATTAGACTCTGTAAAAAGCATCTTAAGCAATTTTTGACAATACTTATATTGATAATATTATTTTGTTAAAATATATAATATTTCTGGCACTAAAGATCAAATTCGAATAAAATTTGAAACCTAGGCTATTTAATACTTACCATATCAAATTATCTTAACAAAATTCGAATGTTTATTTTAGAAGAATCAATTTGGAATTAAGATGTATATTTAATTGGTCAACATCGTAATTAAGTTTGTGATGTATTTCTTCATCATTTAACTCTACAGCCATATTTAAGTCTAATTAAGTAGTAAATAAGTTCAAAGCTCCAATTTAACATACGTAAGAGAAGGACAAAATATTGTATAATCTATCAAATCATATACAAGATCGCTCTCTCTCTCTCTCTCTCTCGAATCCTTCTTAACTCAATTAGTCCTAGTTTATGTTCAAATAATGAGATCTTAGACAACCGAATCACTCATTCCGATTCAAATATTTCTCGGTTCTAGCAGATTCGACTCCTATTATTCTGATCAGGAGTCATTTCTGCTTACTTTCTACAAAAAGGATTGATTATGATGTTTCACTCCAATCTACAACTATCGTTGTTCTTTATCTCCCTTCTCTTTCCTTTTAATTCTATTTTTCGCTTACATACCGCTATCCTTAATTTAATTCACTTCACTTCTTATCTTCATCTAATTTACCTAATTACGTTTCATTTGGTTGGCAAGAATTTGAAATCGTATGAAAGTCAAATTATCAAAAGGTCCCCAATGTTAGGGAAGAGAAAATTGCTAAAAGCCCAACATCACACGTTTCCGTCGAGCAGTTAACTATAAATCCAAGTTTAAATAAGCATCGGAGAATATTACTTAAAGCGTCATTTCTTAACTATCTATCCTTAATTTCTTAGCTAAAAATATCTAATTTATTTATAGTTTTCGTCTGAATCTTTGAAAAGTGTTCTTTTGATGCATTAAAATCAAACACGCCCAAAGCTTTTATGAAAAAATTAAATAAGTTACGTTTTTTTTAAGGAAACATTTATTTTAAAGGCAAATCTCTTGTATGCATATATAATATTATATCTAAAAGTAGCGCATACAAGGCACGCTAAAACGCCTGCTTTGCTGTATAAGCCTAAATTGTTTTAAATAAATATTACTTTAATCAAACGATTCCTTGAATACTAACCTTAATTCCATTTAGTTGATATTTCTTAAGAGTCAATTAGATGACGTTACCTAGTGTCGTAAATCCCAATTTATAACTTATAAGAATTAAGTTTATATTTGTCACGTTATTGTAATCAATTATTCTTAAGTGGAGAATATATATGATTTTCTATGATTACTTCTATAACACTGAATAGGACACGACGAACTGAGATTATTTGTAAGAGCATTGTACGTATCTGAGATTAATGTATTTATATGCCATATCAGAATGTGTATTTTAATTCCATTCGAGGAACGGTAACGTTTATTGTACAGCTAAAATAATATTTTTTCCCATTACAACGTAAAGATAAGCAAATAGAAAGTCAATTTTATGATAACATATTTTGTGCGTGTTTATGATTTAACATTTTTTATTTAAATTTAGGGTCAAGATGCTCTTCCATTTCGCAGCTGTACTGGTGATGATTTCATCCGACTTCAGTTCCATTGCTGGTGCAAAACTTGATATAACCAGGGAAGTAATTAAAAACAGAAACTTAGCACAGTTCTCTAGAGATGAGAGTTCTAATGTAGAACAGATTACATGTAAGATTAGAGAATCAACTTTATTCATTTTTTTTATTCTTATTGTTTATTATTTTATTAAATTAAAAATATTTGTTAAAAGTTAGAAATTTTACTCTTTATAACAGATTAAATTATCAAAAGTTTTACGCATTTAAAAATTTTATAATTATCCGAAACACACGCACAGACCTTCCAAGTGTATAAATTTTAAAAAAATATTAAATAGAATTTTATGGAAACACTAATTTCTTACGTATTTCAATATTATTTAGTATTAATATCCACCGTTTGGACACATGCATGCACATATATATTGGTGTCCAAATATTTAGCGTGATTGATAAATATGTGAAAAATGAAAAAGCCTTAAGGAATGTTAGGAAATATTATATACGCGTGTAAACTCTTATAAAACGAGAAAACGATGTGAAAGAACGATAATAATTCCTTTTATTATCCAAAACAAACAGTTTGAAAGAAAACTGGGCAAAAGAAAGAGTTCACACTTTATTAAAAAGCAAGTGAGATAAAAAGAAAATTACGCTGCAATTTCATAAAATGAGTGATCACTTCTGACTGCTAGACACGAAGCACAACAATTTTTCATATTTGCTATTACACATGGATACCTCAGGGAGCTCCAAATGTCAAGAAGAGTTCTTTTCAGTTCTGGAACGGAGCTTGGAGGTGTGGATGGACTGCGATTTCCGTATTATTCTCCTGCATGCTCGATAGAATTGATATCAGTTGAGTGAGCAGGCTACAACAAATTTTTGTAGGATATTTTCTATTTCAAGGAAGTAATCTTTTATGCTCGTATGGTGACAATGCGTGGTATCTTGCATAAAGATGAAGTCGGTACAAACAGTATCTCAATACAGGCGAAGCTTCAAGCGCCAGGTAAAGCTTCAACCAGACAGGTAAAGCTTCCAAGTGCCATCTGCCATCTTTCTATCTTTAAATAGTCACAGACATAGTCTCCAATATCTATGAAGATCTGTTCGACCATCCAGCGTGATACCCGCAAACACTATGACTGCCCTTGAAGAAAAACGATGTCTTTCCATGATGTTTTGCGTGTCAAATGACTAAAGCGACATTCGTCCCTAACAACACATTGACCAACTTTCACAAACCACAGTTTAAACCAGAGCATTTATGCGCAAATATGAAGGCAAACTTCTTGTCTGGCAAAGACACCAATTAGAATGAGTGTCTTGTTAACAATTTGTCTGGAAATTCGTTCTCCTGAAGCTACTGTAAGCACCAAACCCAGTTCTCTTGCACGTCTGTTTTTCTGACGTTATGCAGAGATTTCCAAATAACGAGTTTTGATGAATGGTTACGGATCTTGACCGAACTAATTCTGGTTTTTGTTTAACATTATTCGCATTTTAAAACCTTTGCCTTAGTTTTGAGATTACTTACTGAGGCACATTCGGAAATTGAACAAACTTTGTTATGTGATCATCCGGATGCGAACATTCTTCTTTCAAAATCATGTCAAGTTTTCGTCTGTGGGCAGTCATTCGTCCTGTTTAATTATTAATAGTATTCCTTTACATATGAATTAATTAACTGCTCATGACGAGTGAGCCGGTTTATTTGAACTCCGACTTGTGCAGGTAAATTGCGTATGAAGACCTCGTAATGATTTGCATAAAGGTAAAGCTTCACTTTCAACATATGCTACTCCATAAATTTAATACCCCAACCTTTGTTTCAGAAAGCTTCGTGTTTTGTATTTAATAACGCTTAAGTGCATTAAGTTTGATAGATAAATGAGAAGAGCAAAGCTTTACAGTTGAAATATTTAAGACATCAGTAGTTAACTATGCATTTTTTTCCTACTAAGAATCACTTATCTATAGTTAATACTGAATATATACACGAGAAAAAAATTATTTTAAGTTGAAGAGCTGCATAAAGTTATTTTCAACCTAAAATAGTTGCACTTATTTACTATTTACTACTTCTAATGGTTGGTTTTATTAAGTCGCACTGGAAAGCACACGAGAGCTATTGGAGATGGATCTCGTAATTTTGAACCTCGGTCAAGTGACGAATCTACTACATAAAAAAAAATACATTGTTATCGTAAATATATTTAACTTTTACATTTTATCATTTTACTTATCTACAATAATTATTTTTGCTATTTTAAAATTTAATTATCCTTCGATATCAAAAGAGCTGACCTTTAACAGGAAGTTATAGGACACAGAATTCTCATTAGCGTAAGTAATTTTCATTTTAAATATTGTATAAGTAAATGTTACATGCATATGATTTTAACCCGTTCACTCCCAGAGTTTCACATGCGATACGCTTGTGTTTGCTCTCCTGTACCCAGCGTATCATATTAGATACGCTCCGAGAATGCTTGCTACAGACTAACGTATCAATACAGCTACGTTCGATGAGAACGTTTTATTTGATTTTTTAATGTTACTATATGGCGTTAAAATACCGCAAAATCTATATAGATAGGTTATTTTGAATGTTAACCTTTGTGATATTGGCGTGAATTTCACTTCTGGCTATAATGAGGGGGGTAATTGTTAAAAGCACGTGTTGCACCGCGGCTCTTTAAATTTCATGACATGATTTAAAGGGTGCACTTGCTTTCGGTTTGCTTTTTTTCTTTCCTGCTTGCTTCTTAGAAGTGCGAATGGGACTTATGGATGTTTATGGGAGTTAGAGCTTTTGGTAGCAGATGCTCTCAGCTGTTCGTTTCATTCGGATTTTATTTGTAGCGACAGTCATGACGAAAAGAGAGTATTTATCTGATACCGAGATTTGCAAATTAATGAATGAATCTATCAGTGTTGATAGCGAAAATAATCCAAAACTGTACCTAGCCATTAAAGGGGGGAAAGAACGAAGAAGATGGGCCCTTTGTTCAAAATCTTGCGTGAAGCGTCAAAAGTTGACAAAATATGTGTGTAACACATGTGACGTCAGACTATGCATAGAAGAATTTTTTTATATATAAAAATACCATACAGAAAAATAAGATTCATTTTTATACCTTAATATTTCATGTAATGGTACATCATTACATCATGAAATTTATGTAATAAATGTAAATATATTTTGTCTTTTCTCAAAAGATATGATTTTATGTAATAATTTTATGTAAAAAACATACAATTTCCGATTAACTCATTTTTTCTTCCATATATATTAAGTTCAATGCATTTTAAATAATATGTGTAAAAATCAAAATATTCTAACGAATAGCTGATTTTAGAGGAATTTTTTTCGCGAATTAGGCTTAATATCTAAACTCGCATGGGCACAGCGTGACACTCCGCGGTAAGAAACCGCGGGCCCAGAGAAGTACTTCTTTTTTCTCCCTCCGGTAGCGAAAGGGTTAAAACAGATAATAATTTAAAAACTCATTAACAAGACGTATAACAATTTGGCCAAATTATTTTATTCACAACTGAAAGCTAAACAAGTGCAAAATGAAGAAAAAGGAAAGAATTATTTTCGTGGTGTGTTTATAAGAAAACCCTTCTCGATGTTCTGAAAAATCAAATAATCTCTACCCATTAATATGCCCATTATGTTTTGTGAGATAATACATATATCATATTCCAAAACTGCGATGATAAAAAGTTAATTATACAAAGTAAATTGTTTTATTTGATAGAGACATATACAAGTATACATTTAATTTGTCAATTTGGAATGAATGTTTCTTTTATGAGTGTTCTACCCTCTGATATAAAATAAAGTTGAGCAAACAATGTCTCTTTTCTCCGACTGAAAGGCCTCTACAATATATAATATATTCATAAAGGAACAAATTGGAAATACCTTTCTTTATGAAATCTTTCGAAAATACGATTTAACTGAAACTGTAAAAGTTTCAACCCTTTCACTACCGAAGGGAGAAAATAGAAGTGCTTCCCTGGGCACGCGGCTTCTTACCGCAAAGTGTCAAACTGTGCCCAGGTATTTTTAAATGTTAAGTCTAATTTGTAAAAAAATTCCTCTACAATCGGCTATTCATTAGAATATTTGATTTTTATATATATTATTTAAAATACATTAAACTTTATACATAAGAAAGAAACAAAATTTAACGAAAATTATACGTTTTATACCAAAAAAAAAAAAAAAAAAACTACCTAAAATTATTACATAAAATCATACCTTTATCGAAAATGCAATAAAAACTTCATTTGATGCATAAATTTCGTGGTGTAGTGATATAAAATTACATGAAATATTAAGATATAAAAAAAAATCAATATTATTTTGTTGTTTGATATTTTACAAAACATTCTTCAATGTATACTCCAACGTCACATGTCTTACACTCAAACAAGTATATTCTGGTTTTTTTTTTCATGTTTATCATTATTTGACGTTTCTCGCTCTTCATCTAAATCACTAAACAGTGCAGATTTATCAATATTTTTACTTACATCACACTGTCAGATTCATTCATTAATCCTCAATTCTCTGTTAAATACTTTCTTTTCGCCATGACTGTCGCTGTACTGAATAATTCGATCGAATGAAACAAACAGCCATCTACAAATAAAGACCCTACCTCTCATAAATATCCATAAGTTCCCATTCCAACTTCTAACAAGCAAGAAAGAAATAAAAAGCAAACGAGCCCTTTAAATCATGTCATCATATTTAAAGAGCTAAGCCGCAACACGTGCTTTTTGATCGCCCCTCCTGACAGCCAGAAGTGAAATCCAAGCTCAAACCGCCAAGGTCAACATTCGAAATATCCTATTTATATAGATTTCACGGTATTGTAACGCCATCTAGGGATACTTAAAAATTTAAATAAAAACGATCTCATTGAACGTATCTGTATTGATACGTAGGTCTGTAGCCAGACACTCTCGGAGCGTATCAAATGTGATACGTTGGGAGTGAACGCGTTAACAAAAAGGAGATTTAACTTTAAAATCAAATTTACCTTAAAGTAAAATTCCATCAATCATATACTACATTGAAGGTTTCCTTAACGTTCTATTGAATCAAGGTTTTTAGAGTTTTACCTGTCTGTTCTGGAGTTAATTAAAAGGTATTTTAAGAAATAAAGGTATGCTAATAAGAAACGATACCTTTACGAAGAAAAATATTTAATAAAAATGTAGGTACTGAATTAATTCAGTCATCAATACGAGTAATTCTAGATTAAATATTAAACAGCTGAATTTTTTAGGAGAGATTGGAAATTCAACCTAAGTTCAAAGGAGGAGGAGACTTATTCTCGAAGATGGGAACACTGTCGGCTCAAAAAGTAACCGTGTTAAGAATAAGAAAAGAGAATTAGGATTGAGAATGGTATTACTTACTGTAGTAATGTCCTTTTAATGCGTTTTCTTCAGTTTCCTTAGAAGTCCATGAGTATGAATCTTTCAGATCCAAAAAATGTAGTCTTTGCCTTCTTTAGAGCAGATTCAACGGCAGTTATCCATTGCATTGATTTTTGCTAATTATTTTTGATGAATAACGATGAATCAAATCTCATCGACGGTGACCTCTCGACAAAATATGACGGAGACAACTCGACTCGGCACCATTCGAATTTCAATTTGGCAGTAAATGAAGATAAAATAAAAACGAACCAATGAACCAATGTCAAATTTGTTTTCGTTTCATTTAACTGATGACAAAACATGTGACAGTAATATCTAATTTCATTAACAAATCCATCTGTCGCGAAAAACCTGAATTTTTTTGAAACAATCCGATGCTTCTAGTTGAGCGCATTTAACTTAGTTTTTTTTTTTTTTTTTGAAGTAATCGAAATTGTGTATTGAGTGCTCCATTGACTTTTGTATTAGGCAAAAATCACACGAAACCAATGGACTGCGGAGAAGTTCTGGAGAATGGAAACACGGAGAGTGGCGTCTACACCATTTGGCCGAGGAGCAGAGTCTCCGATTGTGAGTCCTTTGAAGTGTATTGCGACATGGACACGGCCGGAGGAGGATGGACTGTGAGTGGGATGCTATAAAATTGTCGTATAAATCGTTAATTTTGTAAGAAATGGACGTAATTATATCTAAAAGACATTATCTCTATGCCATAATGATTAGTTGAAGAGTTTATACGCAACGCTGAAAATCTTTCATTTAAGAGGTGACAATTTTTGACCCAATATTGATGGTAGTTGCATCACAAGCAGTTTGATGTAACTGAGACATATTCGACGAAGATAAATGCGCTTATTTTTTCCCAAGTTCAAATAAACATCTACTGTTTAAATTATCAGTAATAGAGGTTATAATTTAGCATAATTACATTTGTATATTTGTTTATGTAAGAAAATCACATTTATGAACATAAATAAATATGTTTGAGCAATTAACAATCAACTGCTGTACTTACATTAATTATTCGTGAACTTACTTTTAGGGACTACATGCGTAAAATCCACTACATTTATACCTTGAAAATTTTCAGAGTACGTATAAACATAATATCATAATTATAACGTTAAAACTTAAAAATTCAAGCATCCCTTAGTTCTAACATAAATACTCTGTTACACCTAAATCTTGTAAAAGTTTGAGGGGGGAAAGTTACTTTCATTGTATAGGAATTAACATCATTTCATAACATAGAAAATATCAGCACTGTGTTAATAAAGCATATTTTGAGGAAAGTGAATTAGAACCCTAAGAACCCGTTTGGAGGAAAACAGAAATAGAGATATATTTTTTATCACATGGAACGTTTATATACATATGCACACACACACACACACACACACAGATATATATATATATATATATATATATATATATATAATTTTAAAATTCAATTTTCTTGAATTTTTGCTCATCACATTTTCTTAAATTCTCTGACCATCCATGGAGTCAACGATGTGCCCTCTGATTTTTAAGAGTAAAATAAAAAAAAATTGAAACATTTGAATGTCTGGGTTACTTTTAAATGGTTTTCTGTTACGTAATCATGACTTAACTGTAATATGCAAATACTTTTAACGCGACTTTTTTTTAATATCATTAATTTTTAAAACATTTCTTTAGATCAATCCTTTCTAAGCACTTAAGTCTTCCTACTCGTCTCCCACGCTTAAAAATTCCGAGCGTTCCCTCTTTTACCTGACCATAATCACACATAAAAAAATTTAATTTGCTTAATTTCTAAATTAATTCCAAATTTAATAAATAGGTTTAAAATTCTAATTTATATAATTTATGATAAAAACTTATTTTGTTAAATTAAAACGAAACAACAATAATTTTTAAGGTTATTAAGCATACTTTTGGGTCTAATTTGCTTTTTATTATAAAAATTAATTTAATAAATCTTTGAAGCATATTTGAACAAAATGTATGATTGAAATAATAAGATTTAGATTGAAATATATAATTTAAATAATACATATACTTATACTAAAACGATAAAAGGTAGAAGTATTAGAATTTGTTTTAAGCATACAAAAATTTAAAATTAATGAATGAAAATCATATTTTAATGAGACGATGCATTTTGGCTTTTGTTTGTTTCCTGCACAAGTTAAATCTTGTTGTAAAGCTTGCATTTCTCGATTAAAGCATCTTCACAGTTTTTAGCTCTGATTGATATTCTTATGTAATAAGTATTAAAATCGAAAAAATCATTACCTATATGTGTTGCTGAATAGCAGAAGAACGCTTTAACACCCTCTCAGAAATTGTTTAAGTTCGAGTCGCTCGATAGCGCCGCTAATTCCTCTTAGGTTTTATATGGCAAATGATTAATATCGTTAATTTCAGTTAAAAATCTTTAAAATTATGTATGTAAATTAAATTTTCGACATCGCAATGTTTCGCCTTGCGACCCCATTTGGGGTACTATGCACAGTTTAAAAAGCTCTGCTTTACGTTTTTGGTGATAAAGATAAATAAAACTAAGATTCTTAGATTTCATAGGAAGCACTCTTTTCCGGAACATCACTGATTCAGAATATGAAATAAAAGAACTAAATGAACGTGAAAAATCAGAATCACTTTAATAGCATAATAGTAAACACAGTCAAAAATTCTATTATCGTTTACATTGGAATATCAGGTATAAGAATATCTAATAGCCAACGTTTTGAAGCATTCTGATATTTAAGCTCATAAAAATAAATTTTCATTAAAATACTTTAGGATATAATAAGATATTTATCCATAAGATATATTATAGGTATATTAATTAAATTTTAGAATGTGCTCAGAAGAAGAAGAATTAGAATTTTTAGAATGTGTTGCTGTGTCTCTTCTATTGATCATCTTCTTCAGTGCATATTCATATTCTCATCAATCACGATTAAATAATAGTTATAACCAATTGTTTAAATTTTTCATAAACGGTGGCTCAGATTTTGCATTTTTATATTTTTTAAATTCCCAATATTTAATATTCTTAGTACCTTACTCAAAGTAAGTACTAATAATTTTTCGCGTACTAAGGAATAATATAACATGCATTCTAGGAAAAAATATGAACTCCCATTTGAAATGGATATCCTAAAAAAGTACCATTTATATACCTATATCCGAAGATGCCAAAGATTTTGTTTGTCGTCTACTGATTACTACTGTAGGTAGTAATTTCAGAATCGCGACCGTACCGAATTAGCAATTTTGTCAGATTATCGAGAGTCAAGGTTTTGTTTTATTAACGTCGCCCTAGAAGCAACACGAGGGTTATTGGCGACGGACCTCGTAATTTTGAGCCTCGGCCAAGTGACGAGGACGACACCTGACCTGGCACCCACCTCTCCTACCTTCCACACCACACCAACGGGAGGACTTTGGGCCGCGAGAAATTTATCGTGCATCAGCCTCAATACACGGGGGGGGGGGGGGGTTAGTGGCGTCAAGGCTCGAACTCGAGACTCAACGAAAACCGTCGGCCGCGAGTACGATGCCTTAACTACTTCTCTACCGCGGCCATCGAATGTCAATATAGTTTTTAGAAAGATACCAGATATAAGTCCCTATAAATAAAATGTTATTCTATTAAAACATATACTTAATGCGTTTACGCACATTCTGAACCTGTGTATGCGATAGAAATATCCAACGAAGTATATCGTCATTCTTGTAACTACAAAATTAAATTCAAACATGGAACCTTAATTTAATAGAATATTTGTTAAATTTAAGAAGCCCAACTTAAAAGAAACCTTAATTCAGTACACAAATAGTTAGAACAAGTTGTAATAAGCTTTTCTACGCGATTAATAAAATTAATTTTAACTGCATATCGAAAGTCACATAAGCTGGTTAGTTTTAACAGTCTTGAACAACACCTGCTGTGCTTCGAGTATATTTTACTGTAATGTATGTACGCTTTCTTAATATTGACTAAACATGATGTGTAAATGACTAGAAAACAAAAAAACAAACAAAAAAAAAACATTGTACCGAAATAAAAACTGACTGTTGCGATAAACACTGACCAAAATGTGAGCTGCGCTGTGTCGCCATCAAGCAGTCAAGAATAGCAATCGCCCAAATCATCACGAAAAGATCCAAAAGCGGTGCCTGTTTATATAACGTGCCGAACCCTCGAATACCGGATCAAAGAGCACTTACCTAACCTTTAAAGAAAAACTTATGACTCTCTCTCTTATTCTAGACTTAAAAAAAACTTATTCTAGTAAATTCTTCAATAGTCATATGTCGTTTCTGTCTTACGATCTCAGTTTTACTCAAGGGAGATAGAAGTAATATAACGAATTATATAAGTTCGGCTTACAAGTTTTATAATCCTAATTCTGTATACACAAAGGGTTCCCTTGAAAGTTTCTTTTTCATAGTTTTGTAAGGTACGTGTTTCTTTTCATCAGGACTGGTTCCAATATAAGAGGGACTGGAGCAAAATTAGTTTGCGAGCCTTTGAAACAAATTTCGGTCAATAAAATAGTTTATTTATTTTTCCATTTATTAAATTGAAGAAATTGGTATAGTAAGGAATACATGAAGTATTTAATTGAAAAAGACCTGTGGATAATACAACCAGTGTAGGTAATAGGGTCACTAAGTGGTTTCAATGTTAATTTACAATTAACCAACAGATGGTTCTTATACTTTAAAAATGAAGTTAAGAAGGAGCTGTAGCAATGCACCGAGAGGAATTCGTCGAATAAATTTTCCTAAAGACGAGGTTATCATTATTTGCTTAGCTTCTCCGGATTTGATCTGGTAAATTAGCCTTTTTTGAAAGTGGTTAAGGAATCTAAGAATGTAATGCTGCCTTTGTTAGATATTTATATAATATGCGATGAATGTTTTTGAATCGCTTATAATTCATGCATGGATCATAGTGTTTCCGGTAATACGACCCCTGATGGCCGTATTAACTTCACCTGTGTCTGTAACACATGTATACATACTATTTTTTCCATATGTTTGTGATTTACATTGCTTACTCTGCTGCTTCTAATTTTACATACATACATTCACACACACACACATACACACATACATAATTTTTAAAATGTAATTACTCAAGATGTGATGTTGAACTGTGAAATTGGTTTAATCACATTTTTCATTCCAGTATTTAAATTATTTTATCTCCATTTTTGTTTCCTTTAACTCTTTTCTTTTGATTTCTGCTCACTTTTAAGAATGCTTTGTACTTAAATTGGCTTTTTTTCTTTCAAGCCATTTTGATTTTGCAAAATATGTCAAGAATGCTGGTGCTTCAGAAGCGCACGGCTTTGTTTGCTCGCACTGTTCAATGACTCTTCGAGCTGGTGCTGCTAAACATTTTTCAATACATATTGTTAATTTTTCTGGAATCATTTAGGTTATACAAAGACGTGGAGATTTTGGAAATGCTCAAAATTACTTTGACAAAGAATGGAAGGATTACAAGAAGGGATTTGGAAACCTGAAAAGAGAATTTTGGATCGGTGAGTATTTTATAGAATGTTTCCCTGAATTTTTAACATGACCTCTCATATGTCTTTTAAATAAGATATAATGAAAAGTAAACTATATATGTGTAAAGTCTTTCATAATACATGCCATCACATTTTTTGCCCCGAATAAAATTTCTGAGCAAAAGACAACAATATAAATATTGGAATATATTACCTTCGACAGAAATATTTGGATATATTTTGTTTGAAAATATAAGTATGTCTACTGTGTGTGAGCGACAGTCCTTCACATCTATCTAACTACATGCCTAAATTGACGAAGATGAACCTTGTCACCTGTTTTTCCCTATGGACTTTCTCTACATCAATGATCTCATAGATCTGATATATGATCTAGGGATAATAAACAGTCTCATGCATCTGGTCTTATAGATCTCGAAATAAGTAACGATTACAGCAATGGATGCCTCCACTAAATTTGTGGCCGCGGTAGCCTAGTTGTCATGGTAGCGGATTCGCGGCCGGCGGTTTTCATCGAGTCGTAGTTTCGAACCTTGATGGCACTAAAGACCCGCCGTGTAGCCAGTGTTGATGTACACTGGTGTTTAAAATTAAGAGAATTTGCATATGTTGTAGAATTTCATGAAAAGAATTGAACAAAATGTAAAAAATACTGTTTCGAAACAAAGACGCAAATCTTGTACGTCGAATACGTAAGCGTATATGTGTCTGGGGGCAGAACTAGTCGAAAAACAGGATTTATAAGCGCAAGTGCCAAAATCCGCATTTCGTTAGCTAGCGCATTTCGCCGAATTTCTTGGTGTTTTTCTTGCAGCAATCGCTTAAATTAAAATTCAAACAGTAAAAGTGGGTAACTACCAACGTTTATATGATGGAATGATGTGGCGAATTGTGGTTAGGCTAGAAACAGGCAAATTTCAAATCCAGAATTGCAGAGAATTCGCCCAGCGTCGTGTCCAACTTATGGAAACAGTTTAAGGATACCGGATCCTTCGAGAGAAAGCCTGGACAAGGTCGTCCAAGAGCCTTGACGGCCAGAGAAGATCACCATTTGTCCTTTACAGCGAGGGGTAACAGGGAGGCTACAGTTTCTCAGGGTTTTCATTAGTTGTGATGATCATGAGCCACAATGACCCGAGTTTCAAGCATGACTGTTTCCATAAGACTGCACGCGAGAGGGCTGTTTGGAAGCAGACCTATTGTTTGCATCCCGCTCAATTATTCGAACAGTAGAGTCCGCTTTAAATGGTACAGATATTATAGAGATTAGACCATGAATCAATGGACGACCGTTCTCTTCAATGAGGAGACCCGATTCAGCTTAATCAGTGATTTTCGCCGTACTTTCATATGAGGAGGACCAGGGGCCCACTATCTGCCCTCCAATGTTCAAAAAACCGACCATTACGGCAACGGAGGCTTGATGGTCTGGACAGGCATCATTTTGGATGGCTACACACACCTCCATGTCTTTGAAAGAGGCGCTGTGAATCTTGAGAGGTATAGGGAAGAGGCCTTGTATTCCTATGTTTGCCTTTTCAGGGATGCATTTATTCCTAATTTCTTTTTAATGGATGACAATGCGAGGCCACATAGAGCTCATCTGGTCTACAAATTTCTGGAAAGTGGGGATATTTGCTGGATGGATTGGACAGCCAAATCTCCAGACCGCAATCCTATAGAGCATGCCTGGGAAGCATACTTTATAGGAAGCTTGTGGGGAGGGCGATTGCTTCTAGCAACCTCCTCCGAGAACCATCCAAGACCTGAAAACAGAATTGCTAAACTAATGGGACCAACTACCACAAGAATTCTTAAACTCCCTTATTTCCAACATAAAATTACGGTGTGAGGCCTGTAAGAGGAAACCATACACCCTATCAACCCATTCTTTTTGTTCTATTCTGCAACTGCTGTTTCATACCTTGGGACTCCGATGAATGTTATGCAAGATAATGCGAGCGTATTATAACTGTTCAATGATTTTTTTTGTGTGATATCAGTCCTGTATACGAACCAAATTTCATTAAAATCTTTCCAGTAGTCCAAGAGATAATCGACCAAATCGAAAAATTCTTTTAATTTTGAACACCAGTTTACAATAAATATATCGAACCTTAAGGTTCTCCCATTATCATGGTGTAAGACTTAGGAGAGTGAGGTACTAGCTCAGGTGTTGCCAACTAAACCTTCACAAGCTTCTACAGCAGTTAAGAACAACACGGCATTCTAAATCAGAGACTTATATTTTCCCAAACTAACTAGAATTATATTTTTAGAATTACATAACTAGAATTATATTTTT
>BMAW01112697.1:125406-269201 GCA_019974015.1 Nephila pilipes
AACTAGAATTATATTTTTAGAATTACATAACTAGAATTATATTTTTAGAATTACATAACTAGAATTATATTTTCCCTAATAACACATCACTGAATCTGTTATATATAGACTGTAATAACAAATAAGAGCTTACGCTTTTTTGACTGAAACCAGTCTTTTCATTCACTCGAAGGAAAAAATAAATATCGAGAAATATGAAAGCTTATTTACTCACCTAGGTTTTTGCTAAATACCTGGTGTGAGCCATTCTGTAAAACAAATCTTTACTGCAGAAAAAACTACTAATACACCACATTTGGAAGGACCGGAGACGTAAAATCATATAGTAAAAGTATTTTTGTTCAAAAGCATCTTTAATTACAGCGTATCTTTAATTATTGTATTAAGTATGTAGGTTTAAGTTTATTTAATTACAGAGGGTGCTATCTCATAAATATATTCATCTCACATCAGTATCAATGACAAAACTCAAAAACAAAGCACAGAACATTTAACGATTTAACGTTGCAATCTGTTCTCTTGCTCTTGGCTTCATAGAGAGGAAAAAAAATTCCCACTCAAAATTTCTTCGAAGCTTCTCCCTAAGCCGATAAAGTACTTCCATAGTGTTTTGTCAGATCCTTACCTCTCTGCTTCAACGAGGCGAGGACAAAATTTCCTGTTTAAAGCCTTTTCCAAAATCAGTCTACAAACTGCTTAATTTCTTGTCATGAACGGAAAAATAAATTTTAATTTTTAAAGAAAAGAAATTTATTCCTTGTTATTCCTTTGAATTATTATTAAAATTGAATTTATACCCCTATTTAAGCGAACACAATACTGTTCGCTCTCAGTACTAAGTCAACAAAATACTGAACAATAATGTTAACTTCTCATGACAATATCATTCCTGTAATAAACTTTAAAAATATTTCCTATAAATATCTAACTATACCAAGTATTTAACTTTTAATCTAACAATAATAATTTATTAAATTTAAGGTATTTAACAATCTATTATATTTTATATATAGTATTTAATCTATAGTATTTCAGATTTCTCTAAAGTATTTTAACTATCAAACTATCTCTAAATATTTTAACTACCTATATCTTACTAGCTACTTCCAGGCCATTGTAGATTCTACAGTTCATTTTTGAAATAAATTTGAATCGATACAGGAATAAAAGTCAGAGAGGAATAAGACCGGCAGAAAAAGATTTTCAATAACTTGAACATAGCGCCATCTGTAGTTGAATCCACAAATTTGATTCTTTAGAATCATCAACTGAGATTTTTTCTGAGAGAGTTATGGATATCTTACAATAGTCTTTTACTGTTGCAGAAGCGAATGTTCCCATTCTCTGTATAAGATAAATGCGTATACCTGTACTTCCAGCAATTCCGTGCTGACTTATTGTTAGAAACTTTTTATTTCGATTAGAGTTAGCATAAAAACTTATGAATAGAGTGGGTTTCTCTATGTAATTGCCTTCTTCCTATAGAAATCTATTTGTACTTGATAAAGTGCATTTTTCAATATGCTTTTCAGGTGCAATGAATATCTGTGAATTATGTATGTTGTATGGGTTGATTCTTAATGCTTAGCTATATGAGGAGCGAGCTCTGGTACAAATAACATTTGCATTTATTTGCGTGGTGTAACATTGGTTGAGATCATAATAATACATATTTATGAGTTTCGAGGTCATGATAAAAGGTGTCAATGAATGAGGTTGTGCAAAAAGTGTATTCAAAGAACACTTGACATCAATCCATCAAATGAAAAGAATTTTTAAGCATCGTTCTAAATTTCACCATTTCAATGACGTACTTCCAATGACTTATTTTTATTTAGATACGAAAAATCACAAGTCGTCATTCAAATGCGCATGCTGCGCGACTTAAAAAATTAACCTCCTGAACAAAAAATTGTTTGTGAGGTTTAAATCTTAAAATGTAATGAATACATCATCAATATTTTCGCAATTTCAAGAATAATATTTTTTCCTTTAACTCTCAAGAATTTTCCAAATGGGAAGGAAATACATGATATTGTTATTAATAGTAACTATTTGTATAATAATTATGTGCTATAAATTAACTTGTTACTTGAAAAAATGGTTTTACTTAAAATAATCTATAGATAAATGCAAGACAGAATTTTAGTCGCCACTAAACCACGATAATTTTATAACATAATTGAAACACACATTCTCATTCATAGGTGATCAAAACAGGTTGACAGATAATCAAGATTATTAAGAATACTAATATCCATATTACAAATTTTCATTCCCTAATTATATCATTTTCAGTCAAAAAAAATGGAATGATTATTCAGCTCAGTTTTGACTAGTCTTTGTTAATATCTGTTAATGTTCTAGAATATTTCTTAGCTTTACTGTTTGTTAAGCGTAGTCTAATTATATATAAAAAAATTCATGGCATATCAAAAATAAAGTAACACAATTCCAATTTAACATTCTTCAACTGAATACAATTGTTATTATTTCATGCACAATTGCTTTAAGGTGCATAAGTGAGCCGAAATCTTCGCGAACGGTTATGTCAAGCAATCAGCTCACTGCAAAACATCTCCAGTTTGTTTTTCGGAGAGCACGAAGAAAATTTGTTGTTCAAATTAGAATAACTTTGTTGGTTTTCATTCCACTAACAAATTTCCAAACCCCATCGTCTATTTTATCTTGCGACATTGGCGGCTTGCAATTGATTTGTCCTTTCTCATAAAGTTCGTTGTGAATATAACTTCAATGAGTGGTTCACTGGCATTTTAGGGGGATGGATCGCTAATCGTTCGGCTTACATGCCCCATTACAGAATCAGATGTATTAATCAAGAATGATACAGAATCAGATGTATTAATCAAGAATGATACAGAATCAGATGTATTAATCAAGAATGATACAGAATCAGATGTATTATTCAAGTTGCTAAGCTCTTATACTAATAATCATATTTGTATTTTCAGGAAATGACAATATCCATGTAATTTCGAACCAAGGCAAGTATTCAGTGAGATTCGATATGAAGAATAAAGAAGGGAAATCTGTTTTCGCTGTTTACGATACGTTCTACATAGATGACGAAAGCACCAAGTACAAATTTCACCTTGCACAGTATAGTGGAAATGCAGGTAAGTTTTATTAAAATGTGGATTGAATGTTTTCTTCTATACTGAAATAAAAGTTTGTGTAAATCTCTCGATGTTTCCCCAAACTCAAACTGAGTCCTAAAATATTGCTTGGTCATTTCATTCTTCGCTCAATTTCCTAGGCTGCATAATAATCCCTAATGCTATCAGAATTAATAAATGTTCTCTCACATTTTACCTGCTATGCTTTTATATGAAGTAATTTGAATTGAGGACTTCGATTTGTGAATAAATTGTACCTTATGTAATTTATTCATTTTTATATAATGAAATATAATGAATATCGGATGGCTCAGATAGTGAGATTGAATATATATTCTTATGCTGCTGTGAGTTTGAAATTTATGGAACGTTTTCGACACGCAATAGTGATGCCACAATATTATTCGGTAGTCTTACAGAGGAGATTAGAATTGAATCCAGTATTTAAATTTCTTTCTGAATCGGATCTCATTTTGCAGTTATTCATATAAGTAGAATTTTGATGGAGGACGCGAGAAAGTTTCCTACCCACATTAACAGTAGAATAGTTGTTTTGTGATCATTCAAAGAGAATCAAATTAAACCAGTTCGAGTTTCTTAATAAATATTCCTTAACCGAACTTTTTTAAGCTTCAAAGGCTCAAATAAATAGTACCGAAGCTAGTGAGTCACAAAATCACATCGAAGTATTTCTACTGACTGATAATGAAAACAATAAATTGTAAGCAAAATTTATGTTATTGATAAACTCCACAGAGAATATATATTTCAAAAGTTTTTTAAACAGTACATACTCAGTAAGTGTTAAGATATATGATTTTAATCAAATAATAATAAAGGCTGCTACTTTCCTTCTGTATTATTAGCATCCATTATTATGTTGTCATGAGAAAGATTGACAGTTTAGTCAATAAACTGAGTATTAAATTCGATTAATTTTCCCTGATATTTATATCATTTAGGCATGAAGATGTTTTCTACCGCTTTTGGGGGATGACTTTTCACTCTGTGGCTAAAAGGAGGACATTTGAACTTGAGTGACAAGGATTATTCAAACCCTCGATTTGTTGGATCGAAGCAAATTCGTCAAATTTTGTTTTGTAATGTTCTAAACAGTTTAGCTAAAAGGGGTTTCCCCTCAAGTTAGTTGTTAAGATCCTTTAATTTCTGTCGAAGTTGTTGAAGAGAATCTCCGCATCATTAATGCTATTCATACAGTGGTTGGTGTTATTTTTATCCATGGTACATGCACTAATTACTAATAATAATGCTGTACCAGGAAGGAAGAAAACTAACAGAACCTCATGTACTGTTCATAAGTAAAAAGGGGTTTCGGTTCTTCCAAAGATCATCTTGTGAATAAGTTTGAGTCACAAAAAATATAAATTACAATTGCCATGGAACTCTTACGGAATGATATTAATTCGGGAAAATTAGGTACAAACTCAAATCTCGTCCTTGTATTTAGATAATAATTCAAAATAACAAGAAATGGCCTCCAAACCCATGCCATCTCTAGCATATTGTTTATTAAAACAAATCAAAATTCCATGATCAAACGATACCAATGTATTAGGTATGCTTCTTTCTCATTCGTCGAGACGTGGGTTTGAGCCCTGGTGCCCCTAAAGACCCACCGTGCAGTGGGGCTGATGCATACAAATTTGTAGAGGTTCTATGTCCTCCCATCGGTATAGTGTGCAAGTTTGGAGAGGCAGGTACAAGCTCAGATTTCGCCCTCATCACTTGACCTAGATTTAAAATTACGAGGTTTTTCACCAACAGCTCTCGTATTGCTTCTGAGTGCGACATTAATAAATAATGACATCACATCGCCAATCTTATTTGTTTCAAACGTTTAGGGTCTTTTTTGTCTATAACGAGAATCAACGTCACACTATCGATTAAGAATCTGCAATTTATTTTGCTGAATGTATTCTATAGTAATTTAATTATATACAAGCTGTGGCAATTAAAAAACGAGTTTGACGAAGTAAGGCATTTTATTTTGATTTCATACATATTTACTTGTTATCACCTTCAATATAAAAACCTCCTCTATTCCTACAATGCTCGAAGCGAAACTATCATTGTTGTGTGGCGACTTCGTAAGTCATTTTTTGATGTCATTTTGACTGCAGAACTGTGAGGAGAATTGCAGAAAAGGAGCAGACGATCTTTTCTCCACTCACTTAAGTTTTAAATTTGTAAATGTTAAGTTTGAGATAAATGAGTGGTTCTTTGTCTCTCAAAATGGACAAGAGTAAATATTACGAAAAAATCGTTTGCTTAAATGATTATGGAAGAGATTTGCTCCTGTGCGATTGACAACAAAAACATTATTATGTGTTGTTCTATAAATTTTAGAATCGGTCTACTGTTGTAATGATTGGAGATGTTTCTGTTTACATTAAAATAAGTATTATTTAAAAGTTCCAACATTTGAAGTTTCTCTTACGTTTTCGGTGTGTATAATTAATTTAATGGAACTGATTAATTTAATGGCTAAAGTGAAATGTTAATGTAACAGCTCTCCGGAACGACAGAAAAGTTGCTTGCATTCCGCACACATTCTGAAAGGAAATTATGGGGAATTGACGGTTTTTTCAACACACTCCTTCCCCATAGTTGGAAACAATGCTGGAAGTCTTCTTTCAGGTCGTTCATGACGGGTGCCACTTTCGCTGTCACAGCTTCGACGGACGACCTTGTTCCTTTTAATGCAAATTCACCTTAGGAGACAGATAGAAGTCGCATGGCTCAATATCTGGTGAAGAAAGCGGATGGTCTAGCACTGGGATCTTGTACTTAGCCAAAGAATCACTTGACAGCCAATGCGGAATCCCACAATTCGGGACGATTCCTCCTTATACTTTCACGGAGTTCAGCACGAACGTAACAGCTTTTGTCAAGGTCAAACATTTTCAAGGTTAAGCTGCTAATCAACTGTAGCAATGTTGATTAATAGTTTGACCTTCAGAAACTCAGTGAAGGTACATAATCCGAATATCGAAAAAGCAATCATCATTGCTTTGAATTTGATTTGCTCATTCGGGCGCTTTGCTCATTTGATGATCTTTTCCAGTGCATGGACTGGCACTTTGTTTCAGGGTCATAAGCAAAAAACAACGACAAGCTTGGGTCATTTTCAGTGGCATTCAAAGTGTCTGTACAAACATTTTTACGAACTTCTTGTTGTTCAAAGGTGAGAATTTTGGGCACCATTTTGACACACACGTTTTGCATGTTAAAATTGCTATAAAAATTTACAGTACGGAATTTGTGTCAATTCATACAGTCTCAGCAATTGCACGAATACTTAACCGACGGTCAGATAGAAAAATAATACTGATTTTTTCGGTAGTGTTTTTCGTTTTGGACGTGGAAGAGTTACCCGGACGTGAATCATCTTTGGGTTTTTCGGCCATCCTGAAAATGCTTAAACCACTCAAAAATACGAGCACGCAGTAAACTTTCATTGCTATACACTTCTTTCAACAAGTTATAAATTTCAGTTGCGTTTTTTCTGAGTTCCATGTGAATTTTTATAACGATTCGTTGCTCTATTGTTACACTTATCTTTTTTACCGGCGAAACAAAAAGAAAAAACTCTTATACGAACAAAGGTACGGCTAAATGAATTTGTTTACAGAAGCGAGATGCACTGCATGTCACTCTAAACAACTGTTGGTCTTTGGAGTTTGGCGCATGCGTACTTCTTCTATAGAGGCGTCAGTTTCGTTATTTAATAGTCACCCCTCGTATAAGTCGGATTAAAACAAATAGGAATGTATTTACACAGTGCATTCATGAAATCCAAAACACCCACTCGTAAAAAAGTACAGATGACGCTATCTTTACAAAACCGATAGGGCAATGTAGCTACGTCCTTCAGCTGCGCGTACCACGTGGTTCTATACATTGACTAGTTATGACATGATAGTGTCTTTTACTTACAGAAGTGTGTGAGTGCGTCATTAGAATCGAAAAAAATACGAGTAACAAACGAACATCAAATTTTGTTTTAAATTGAAAACATTGGCCACAGAAACTTACCAAATGGTTAAATCTACATATGATATGAAGCTATGAGTCGTTCTCGAGTATTCGAGTGTTTGCGAGGCTTGAATCTGGTAGAGACTCGACCGCTGATGTTGCGAGTTTAGATCGACCTTGTTCTAGGCCAAATGATTAAACTTGTGCAATAGAACTTCCTAGTCATGATTCCACTGTGACTGAGACATTCTATAAAGGTGTTTTTGACCGGCGTTTGAAACGAATGCGCCGTGTGGGTCCCGATTTGTTGGACAGTGGAAATTGCTTCTTGCACCGTTTCACGAGTTCAACCTTGTGCAGCAAATTTTGGTAAGAAGGTAGGTAGTGTTAACCTTTGTACACACCAGATCTGACCCTCACCTATGGATTTTGTTTTAATTTCCCATGTTGAGATTGAAGATGAAGGGGTGGCATTACGAGTTGATAGAAGAGATTGCATCATCGATGACACCTGTAGTGTTCCCCTCCCCTCCGAGCAATGGTTCAGAGCCTCCACTACGCGGCGCTGGCAGTACTGCTCTCGAGGAGGGAGAAAAAAAAGTGAGTTTTTTGGTAGAGTAAGTTGAAGGTCTCAGTAGCAGGGGAGCAGTTGATTAGGCCTCCCTAGGAGTGCTACGAGCCTATTCTAATCTTTAAATAAAGTTTTGTTAAGTTTTAAAAGGCGTAACTCATTTCACTATATCTTCGAACCACTATCAAACATTACAACACCGGTACTCAATAATGTAGGAATGAAGCATTCCAGATTACATTTACGGATCTGTGCTTTCTTTCCAAGTGTTTAATTGAATTGTAAGGAGACTCTGTAAAGGTTTAATAGGAATATACTCTGGGTTATATGGCATGTGCGTGATCAGTCGTGGAACTTTTTGAACGCTCTGTGTAAATTGGCCTAATTAATATATTGATACTAAACTTTAAAATGCAGAACGTTTTGTTATGTTACAAGCTAATACTTTTTTTTATTAATTAATAAATTATTATTTTTATTATTATCTAATGCAGGTGATGCCTTGAGTACTCACAATAATAGATTGTTCTACACAAAGGACCAACACAACATACCGCCCGACAGAAAGAAAGGCGCAAATATGCACACAGGTGGATGGTGGTTCAATGTGTTTCCAAGTACTTGCCTTAATGCTCTCAACAACAATGGTGGAAAACATAAAATTGTAGAGCAGGGAATCGCCTGGAGTACGTTCGGTGGCTACAAGAGTACCATATCATCAACCGAGATCAAACTTCGACTCAAGAATCAGTAAAATATAAAATTCTAGAGGAAAGGTGATTATTTATCGAGAAAAATAACGCATGTATCATGCAATACAGGGCAAATAATTGTGTAATAAGCCTTTAAATTTGATGGAGCTGTCTTCGAATATTTGTGTATTTTGTAATAAAATCATTTTTTCATGAAGCTAAAAATTGTTTTTCGATTTAATTTCGTGTAAGTAAAAATATTCAGTTAATAGAGATTTATAAATTAATAGTAACATTTAATAGATTATATATTTCTTAGAATCAGATTTTCTTACTTTATAGATAAATGTTTACTCAATCTGTGCTTCTGTAATACGTAATCGTTTTATTTTTAACGACAGCAATACGTTAAATAAGGGTTATATTACACATAAACAAAATTAACTCTGGACTCTGGATTCATTCGTAATATCTAAATAAAAAAAAATCTCAAATTTTGTTCAATAACGAAAAGTAACAACTACTTGGGCTTGAAAGTAACAGTTGTACAAAAATTAACTTAATCAAATGAGTACAGAAAGTATTTAATATCTTATATTAAATATTTTAATATTTAATATTGAGCAATGTGAATGTGTTGCATGATTTTTCTATACTTACTAAATCTTAATCCACATAATTTTTTTCTTCTAAGATATTTAGTGAACCAGAAACAAATTAGACTGCAATAAAGTTTGATTTTGTAGCTCGATATTTTTTAATCAAATTATTTTATCGAAATGAAACAAAATTGAAAAAAGTAAATTCTTCAGACATTGAAATAACTTTACTTAACTTCTATGAAATATTGCATTATTTTTTTTTAGAAATCCAAAAAGAAAGTAAGCGCTTTTAACAGTTAAAATAAAACTTGTCGTCCGCTTACAATTTCTTCTGCACTGTTATGTAAATTTTGGAGGAGTTGTTGATTTCTAACTATGAGATTAAACTTTTTTAACTATCTTTTTGCTCGATTAAAATGCTTGAAAATTTAGAAAAAAAACCCAAATTTCTGTACATATGAAAATCTGAATAGAAGTGATTGCTTATTAACTTCGCACTCAGAAGCAACACAATGGGTATTGGTGATGGACCTAGTAATTTTGAGCCACGGTCAAGTAATGAAGGTGACACCTGACCTGCTCCCTCCCCTCACTTAACTTCCATACCCCTCAAATGGGAGGATTTGTTACCTCGACATATTTAAAGAGCATAATCCCTGTGACATGGCGGGTCTTTAGTGACACATGGGCCCAAAACCTCAACTCGATGGAAACAACGCTGACCGCAGCCATGACCACTAGGCTACTCACTTTCCTCGGAGCGGATTCAGCAGGTTCAAGTCATTAATTTTATAGCTGTTTACTTTCCAAAGTTTGATGAGGAATCTGGGTATCAACGATGGATACACCCCGATGTAAAATGACTCGACACGACAGCAATCAAACTTTGATTTGACAGAAAACGGTTACCAAAACAAAATTAATCCATAGATCAGAGCCAAATTTGTTTTAGGTTTGTTTAACAGATATCAACACATAATAGTAACATCAATTTCCCTTAGCAATGCCATCTGTTGCCATAAACAGGTACATTTCGAGCCTCCCTTATATTGTATTTTATGATATAAGTTTATGCAATAAAAAAAAATAATGATTTATTTTTTATAAAAAAGTAACGAAAGGAAAGATGAAAAATATGCTGGCATCCCTCGAATAGCACGGTACTTGTATTGCATGAAATCGTGAATAGCACAGCTGAAAATTGCGACCACTCTCAAATAACATGAAATTCGAATTACACGAAGTCACGAGCATTAAAAATTAACTAGATCCCACCTTACATATGCATAACATCGGCTTACACGGAAAATTGAAGGTCTGTAGTATGTATTACCAACGCAATAGTTAGTTCAATATATATGTAGGATATTCCTCGAAATAACAAGAAAACCAATTAATCATGTAATTTGAGGGATGTTTGTATATTTTTCAATGCAAGCTCCTACTGAAATATGCCACCTTTCCTTTCCCATTATTTCCAGAATATAATTTTACAAGAGGTATTTACCAGTAGTTACTAGCAGAGGTAGCTACTTCAAACGTTTCTCTTGTGAACGAATGAAATTATGAAACATGTAAGGTAGCTAAATTTTTATTCACTGCTAAAACATCGATGTGGATCCGCAATTTACTCTCAAATGAGTACTTTTTTTAGTTAATACTATCGAAAAAAAATTTGTTTTGGTGAGCCTTATATTTTTTGTTGCCATTGCTTAGGTTTCAATGTTCTTATTATTTACAATTATCTTACAATACTTAAAAATAATCTTAATTAATTAATTAATTACTATATTTTGACAATATGGTTCTGGGAGTATAGTCAATAGCGTTATATGATTTGTCCACAGAAAAAAATCTCATATAAATACAAAAATTATACTCCAAATACATGGTGAACTTATAAATACTACTTGCCATTTGAGTAATTTCCCGTTTATTATTCAAACTTTTTAAATTATAGAGAAAAGACTGGATTCCAAATTTAAATTTTTGTGACGAGTTAAAAGAAAGTACAAAAATTTATAAATTTTTTCAGAATATATAAATGTCAAATCTTCCTCTCATATCCTACCTGGCGGCATTAGCATATTAATACCTCTGTAGCCATTAAATACTTGTGTAACGGGATTGGTAAAATTAAAAATGTCGAGGCTCAAAGTCTACAGTTTGGGACTTTAAATTCTTTCTTACAGGTATCGTTTTCGTCACTTGATCGAGACTCGAAATTATGAGATTCATTGCCTATAGCTCTCTAAGTGGTTTTAGTGTGAGATTAATAAACAATAATTATTTCAATACTTCTGCAAAAGACATCTGATAAATATTGTTGATCCCATTAAAATCTCTTGAAATTCCTCGATATTTGGTTTGAATTTGATTAAAAGTCATTGCAATTCCTTGACAAAAGGTTTTGATCTCCTTCAATACCCTCGAGGTTCCTTGATAAGAATCTTAGACCTTGATAAAATCCTTTATTGTTTCTCGATAAACAAATGTAGTCAAAACACACACGTGGAAACAAACAAAACACAGTTACACGTGGAAACAAACAAAACACAGTTACACGTGGAAACAATTGCTTTATTGAAATAAAAATCGATAGTTTATCTGTCCATATATAAAGAATTTACTTGCATGGATTCCAGGTTAACGAGAAATGGGTTTATAAAACAAATATGAAAATATTCCAAAAGTTGCCAAAAAGGAGCTACAAAACACTCTAAAGGACTAAAAAATTATCTACGAATACTCAAAAATTTAATAAAAATAAACACCAGCTCTAAGAAAGTTTACAAGTTAATAGTTACATATCTTTAAGAAATAATTAACTCTTTCCGCATTGCAATAAACAAGTATTCTTACAAATATTTATGATCGCGTACCATGGTTGAATGGAAACCTAATTACGAATAGTTGTTTTCAGTCCTAAAAGTTTTCTGAAAAGAAGACAGAAACCTTGAAAATTTAGTATACGATTTTGAAGTGCTTTCACTAGAAGAAAACGGCTTTTAATAACTTGTAAACTTTCTTAGAGCTGGTGTTTATTTTTATTAAATTTTTGAGTATTCGTAGATAATTTTTTAGTCCTTTAGAGTGTTTTGTAGCTCCTTTTTGGCAACTTTTGGAATATTTTCATATGGGACCCTGCTATATTTAGATATGCTGAGTCTCATATATTTTATCTAAAATAAAATATTATGATATAATTGAAAAGAGTTGGGGAAGCCTATTTGGATCATTCATTGTTCAGTTAACTATTTACATGTTATAGTTTTAAAGAGTGCTGGGGAAAAGGCAAGAACATATTTTTCCTATTTAACATAATTTGTGAATTTCTAAGAAATTCTTTCATTGCATTGGTTCCAAAAATGCCATTAAGAAGAGAAATGTTACTTTTTCATCGTTCATAACATCCGTAAAAAAAGGAATTAGGTAATTAATTTTACTTGTTCATACTTCAATATGAGAAAAATTTTTTTAACTGTTTCGTCTATCGGTAAATGTTTCAACCACTTTCCTTAAAAAATTAAACTTTCGAAAGTCACAGTGCAAAACCTGAATTTTCATTAGAAATTTAACTTAATGATGTCCTTAATTAATTAAAAATGATGTCCATTCCAACATAAAAAAGGCAAAAATATATTTGCATCTATTTTGCATTAAAATATTTCTTAAGATTTATCTCTAATTTTTGTTTAACCTAAACGAAAGGTTGAAACGCAATTTAATTTTTACACAGGAAGTGTTATTTGCCCCTTGTTACATAATATTGTTCCATTTATTCAAAAAAATTTAACATCGGGGTCTTTTTAACATGCATGAAGTATTAACAATTGCTTAAGAAATATTCTCGGTTATATGTATTTAAGTAATAAGAAAATATTTATCTCATTTTCTTAATTTTTTACTTATTGGAGCTTCATTTCATACTTGCACGAGGCATTATTAACTCACTATTACTTACATTATTGTCCCATTTATTGAAACGAGCTTAAATGTTTAACATCAAGATCATTTTAGCATATTTGAAATGCTATCATGTGTTAAAAATGAATTTTCGGATATGTGTTTAAGATACAAGAAAGTATTTTTCTGACCTTTTCTTTTAAAACATTTTATTTATTGTTACTTTATTCCCCATTCACGAAAGGCATTGTCACACCACTCTAACACATTATTGTCTCATCTATTGAACAATGCTTAATAGATTATATTAAGAACAAATTACGAATGGAGCCACTTCGTATACTTAAAAAAGAACTCTTCGATACGTGTTTAAATGATAAACATTTTTTTATCTGATATCAGAAACATAAAGTATTTGATCTAGGGCATCTGGATTATTCTTTTGATAAAATTAAAATGGAAATAACAAGACAATGAGTTCACATTTTATTTTCCATTTTTCTTTCTGATTATTTATATTATCCCCCCCTCTCTAACAGCTGAATTTACGTAAACAATGAAATATATATTCTAAAATTAATAGGATCATAAATATTAAATCCTGTCTAATTTTTCTGTTAATTGTAATAATTTTAACTCATTATTATGAAATCATTTTTTCAGCTATTTAAGAATCCAAATGTATAATAAATACATCAAACGGCTCGATTAAAATAATACCAATAGAATTGTAGGAATAAAAATATACCACATATTTTTTAAATGTCCCACACAATGGATACAAATCAACAGTCGACTGACACTGTTAAGAGATAATGGATACAATTGCACTTTAAATGTAGTTGAATTTTAGAAGTTTTTAATTGATTGATGAGGTGAGAATCAGATGTTGTTCTTGTGAGATCTTTCAAAAGACGATATTCCTTACTAGTAATGCACTTTGTGTAATGTTAATTTAAAATAAACATAATCTAAATTTTTAAGGAATTAATTTGAATTAAAGTAAAAACATTTATCGTCACTTTCACATAATGTCATAGGTTACATCCTATTATTGTATGCAGCTTAACTTCGATAAATGTTTGGGAGATAAATCTCCAAACTGGTAACCTTCATTCTGGCTTCCTAACTCTTTCTTCTGGTAAACCCACGTTAACCTCCATTTTGATGTGGTTTTGAAAATTGGGCCAAGCAGGAAGCTAAAAAAATTTTACCCATCTCATATGTAAAACATTAGAGTTCGCATATACTGAAACCCTTTTCATTACATTGTCACTTTTTCAATGTTGTTTATACATACAATAGTCGCTTCTGTAAGGGACACTTCCGAATAAGGGACAATTCTATTTGTTCAGGTCCCTTTGAATAGGGACCTAATGTATTTACCTCTTATAAAAGGACACACAATTTGGGACTCTGAAAGAGTTTCAAAAATAAAACAGAGCCAGAGAAATGAATAAAAATACAAATACTCTTTGTTAGCAATTTTTTGAGGTTTCAAAGGTGTTCGTGCTCAGTGAAAGATAGTTTTGTGATTAGAGAATAACAAAATGAATAATTAATCCATCTCTTTCGCAAACAGCTCAGCGAACCAGTCGATCAGACCTATGCATCGAAGTGTAACACTTGTGATACAGATCGAATATTATTTGTAGCCATTGTGTGTTCACTGTATAACAATCAACATACACTGATGTATGTTGATTTTATGAGCTAAAAATCAATCGAGTTTGATTAAAGCTATAAGTTACGAGTTAATTAAAGGTCAAATTTAAATTAAGAATTAAGTTTAGGTTAAGTTTAAGTTAAGAGTTGGGTTAGTTAAGAGTAAATTAAAATTTAAAATTAGGTTAAGTTTAAATTAAAAGTTAGGATAAGTTTAAGTTAAGATTTATGTAAGCAAGTTTAAGTGAATTATACCGTCACACAAACACGCACACACACCATCGAGTTAAATTACTTTTGTTTCAGTTAGATGGCCATCTAGGCAGCAGTCTAATGCAATAATATGAATAGCAGAATATACTAGCGTTTGTAGCAGTTTTCATTCCATAGATAAAAAAATTAATTTAACATCTCAAATAAAGTTTTTTTTTATGCATTATTTAAATGTTTCATTATCGCGCTAAAATTTTCTTGAACATTACACATATCTCATTATTATTCTTAATGCAATACTAAATAGAGTATCTGTTCTTAGTAGGGGTGAGTTTTTAAAATCAAACCCAACTCTCAAGTTAGAAAGTACACATTATTATAAATAGTCTCCATGTCCAACTAATAGAAAAATGATATGTCTGAATATTTCCAAACATATAATTCCTTAATTTGAAGATTTTAAATATTTTTATATTTCATTATTCAATAATATATATATATATATATATATATATATAAGATACGTTTTTGAATGAGCTTCGTAAGCATTAAAATATAATAATAGCTACCATTTTTTTATAAATAGAAATGTATATATTCTGGTAGTATGTGGTAGCTTTATTGAAGTTCTCGATGTCTTGGATTTTTTTTTTCAAAAGCGTAAAATGTCGGAACTCTCAGTTTTTCCTAAAGGCCAAATTGTAGGAGCCCATCTAGCTGGAAGAAGTGTGACCGAAACATCCCAACTTTTAGACGTTTCTAGATGTACAGTGTCTAAAGTTATAACAGCATACACACAGTGTGGCAAGACAAGCTCGACAAAGTAAAATAATGGACGGAAAGAGAAGCTCAGTGAAAGAGACCGACGGTATTGAAGCAGATTGTAATATCTAAAAAGCAACTGCAGCAAAAGAAATCGCAGAGCTCAATCAGCATCTGGATTCTCCAGTGTCAATGATTATAGTTAGAAGGCACCTTCATAAGCAGAACATTTACTGTAGAGCAGCAATTCGCAAGCCACTTGTCACAGACATTATTGCCAAATGTCGTCTACAGTGGTGTCACATTCACAAAACCTGGTCGATTGATAAGTGGAATAAAGTAATAAGGTCTGACGAATGGTCTTTCACACTTTTCCCTACAACAGGATGGGTGCACGTTTGGAAGACATCTGCACAAGCATATGATCATGATTGTCTCCTTCCAGCTGTTAGGAATGAAAGTGGATCTGTCATGATATAAACAGCCGTGTCGTGATCTTCAGCTTGACCAGTTGTAATCCTGAAGGGAAGGATCACTGGGAAGAAGTATAGGGAAATTTTAGCCTATCAGGTACATCCCATGATGCAAACTTTGTTTCCTGCAGGAGATAGAATTTTCCAGGATGATAATGCACCTATCCATGCAGCGGGACTTGTCTAATCATGGTTTAATAAACACGAGGATGGATTTAAACATCCACCTTACCCCACACAGTCACCCGACCTCAATATAATTGAAATGTTATGGCCCATTTTAGAGCGTTTTATACGGAATCGATATCCTACACCGACATCTCTCCCAGAACTTTCACAATTTCTACATGAAGAATGTTACACTATTTCTCTAAATACTATTCAGTATTTGTATGAATCGATTTCTAGGTGAATTCAAGCTGTATTATATGTCAAAGGTGGTCCTACACCCTACTATTACAGGATTCTTTATAAATCTAAGGTGTTTCCATTATTTTGATAACCACCTATGATGATAACTGACCTGATTATGAATATCATTTGTAGCCATTCCGCATTAAAGCCAGCATAGCTTAAAAATCATAAGACTATTGTTAAATATTGAGAACAGAACATTTCGTAAAATGTTGTTAAAAAATTAGTAATCTATAAAAAAATAAACTAAAATTTGTCTCTTGAACGAGTACTTTTTGCGATGATGCATTCAAAAAACAATCACAATTAGGCTGCAAAGAGCAAAAGAACGAATAAAAATATCACAAGAAGATTGTCTGAAGTGTAAATATGAAGATTTATCGTGACATCCCACGACGTTTTATGAGCCAGAACTAGCTTAGCAGAGTAGCATTCTCCTTTTATACAGAGAAAAAAAATCGTTGATTGATTGTGTATTCTTTTTTAGCATTAGAAACTGATATTATGATAACGAACAATTTGTTTAATTAATAGAATTCCCTCACAAAAAACCCTTTTACATACCTAAAAGTACTTTCAAAACCGTCTATATTCAGTTACATATTACAGTCAAAGTTTTTGTTGTGAATATCGTTTTTGTTTTCTTTATTATGAATGAAAATATTTTTCCAAACTGCAGCTGCACTGCTGCTGATTTTGATAGATTAAAACTTCCAATCCATAGAGTCAGCAAAATATAAGAATCGCCTATCAAATAATATATTCATATTTCTTTAAAAATTCTTGTGATATTTTTATTACAGGTGATACTCATTTCAATAGGCAAATCTTGGGAATAGTCTCTTCTATAGATGAATTCAAACATTCTAATGCTTTTGTCAAGAACTTACACACTATTATATCATTTATTGAAAAGAAATTAAATGTTTACGGTAAGCATCGAGTTCTTTTTATCGCGCATGGAATGTTATCATAAGTTTAAAAATTGCAATTATCAGACACGCGTTGAAGTGATAATCATTTGTTTTGATATCAGCAGTAGAAAGTATTTGATTCAGAGAAACCAGCTTAATCCTTCGATAAAATCATAACAATAAAACGTGAAACTCGCACTTGTTTTCTTTTTTTTCGCTGTGTTTATCTTTTATTTCTTCCTCTTAACCACGGCAAAGTAATGTAAGTAACAAAATTTATTTTAAAGACACAAAGAATATGTTAAAATCAACAGTTTAATTCTCATAAAAAATTCGTGTATTATATTCTACTTCTTAATTCATTACTTGGATTTTTCTCCGTTTGCCCAGCTCTTGGATTCAAAGTAATATGAAACATTTTAATTAATTCAGTACTGTGGTAAAACTGGTGTTATACTTTAAGATGAAATATCCACATTTTAATATAATAGATAATAAACAGATAATAGAAGCAAATAGAGCGTATTGGGAACAGGCTTCTGTAAGTTGAGTACAACATCCTAGTGTAAAATGTTAATTCAAAAAATAATCTTTAATTAAATACAACCTGACGTAATTCAATCAAAAAAAAAAAAAAAAAAAAAAAACACTTGAAAAATATTTCTATATTATTCAACATATTTATATTCATTTAAGATATGTAGAATGTATGCAGAGCTTGCAGAAACTGGAAAAAACTTCTATAGATTTATTTAAACCTAATTATCTTATACTTTCATTGCACGCATTATTGGTTCATATTGACTTTAATATATTCAAAACAGTAGTTACACACAATCGGTTCTTAGCGATTCGACAAAACCAACATCTATTTTTTTATAACCGGTAGAGCATTTGTTAAATTATTCTAAGGATAACACCCGGACGATCGCCCTGAAATAGAATTAATTTTATGCAGGAGAGTAATTTAATCTTCTGTAGAATTTTTATTTCGTCTATAAGAAAAAACCTAACCTAAATATCTTAAATAACAGTTTGATTGTGTTTTTGTCAATTATTATTTAATAATTTTTAGTGCTATTGAAAAATTCTAGAATATAACAAAGTATTTTTACGTACCTGTTTAATTATTCAGGTTTACTTACATATTTGCACGAAATAATTATTTTTCGCTTTTTTTTTTTTTTTTTCTTTTCATACTTAAAATTATCTTTAAGGCAACCAACCAGTTGCTGATTACTTGATTTCAACTACTAAATAATGCCTTTTGCATTGTTAAAAGTATTTTTAAAAACACTCATGTATTGCAGTAAAAGTTTCTAGCTCGAAATAAGGTTTTTTTAACATGTTCTAACATGTTGCTATTTTGAGAAAAGGAATAAATAAAAATACATGGTATTAGGTTCAAAAAGAATATAAAAAAATAGTGACATTATTTAATATATTATGGTAATAATAATTACATGTAGTTTGCCTGAGATACATTGCATTGCTAAGATATATTTAATTTAATATTTTATCTTTGGCTTTTGTTTTAATATCGAACAGAATATTAAAAAAATATTAAATTAAATATATCATAACAATGAAAATAGACCTTGAGCAAACAAATGAAATTATTATAATCATAATTTATTATAATGTCAATATTTTAAGCCTAACACCATATATCTTTTTTATGCACACGTTTATTTGTTGACGCCATTTTCTGAAAACAACATGTTAGCACATGTTAAAAAAATTTATCACATGTTAAAAGGAAATTATGACAGACAATTTCTATTTTTTTCCTTTCGTTTTTCCTTTTTTTTAGAATGAAGATATTACTCCAAAATGCATTTATACTGCTGCTGATTTCGATTGACTTAGGATTCACTTCAGCTGCAAACCTCCTAAGAGCTGCAGAAACAACAAATGAACTCAGTTTTAAGGAAGTCTCAGGAAAGGAGGATTCCAATGCAGAACCAACAACTTGTAAGAATCACCAACCAAAGAAAATCTTGTACAATCCTCTTAAAAAATTTTATAATATTTTAAGAACAAATTTCTTTCAGTTTACAAGAAATTTCCTTTTTTCTAATTTAATTTGCTGGATTACTACTTATATAGTGTTCTTACATCCTTATATAACCTTATTGCTTTAAAATAACTTTCCATATTTTTAATATTTCAATGATATTTTAATGCAGCACAAAAATTCGTAATAACACATTTTAAAAATTTACATTTTATATTAAAAAATAGTAGTTAATTTGTTTGAAACTACTTTCATAACTGTTTTATAAGTTTCATGCACTGAAAATAGTATTTCACGCTATTTATTCATAATTTCAAAGCTTTGCCCCTATATTTGCAAAAATTTACATTAGAAACTTTCCAATAACCAATTGACAAAACTTTCCAATAAACAAACCAATATTTGAGGTCTTAATACAATGGTCAGGATGTTAATCATTTTCCATAAGAAAAATGGAAAAACCTATTGTGTTACAGGAAAAACAGTTAAAAAAATTGAATAGTTCATTAATATTAGGGAATCTTCACATTTCTAACATTCCACTATCCACTATCCTTTTTATTCGAAGTATTTCATTTTGTCACTTAATCTTGTAGTTCTTGAAACGACATATATATATATATATTCCTACAAAAAAATTTTCAGTTGTGTGCGGGAGTGAAAATCAAATCAGTCCAAGTCCGAGGATTATGACAATTGTTGCTTTATTCTCAAGTCATCAGATCGATACACATGTAGTAGAGCTTGGACAATAAGATACACAGCACTTGCACAATTTAGAGACACAGTTACAGGTACAAAACATACTTTTTTAAGGACAGTCACAATTATAGAAGCAACGTTCAGCTCATCAGCTTACTAGTGCTCGCTACAGACTACCTCCGCAGTAATACTCTACACTTCCAGGGCAGGCTCCGCAAATGCACCTAGAACGCTTTACTCGAAGTGCCGACAGCTTCCAGTCGATATCCCGATTGATCTGCGCAACACGGATTCCAAAGATAGACTCACTCCTGAAGACAGACGATTCCACAGACGGACTGTTCTTTTAGAGTGCAGTTCTTGGCGTATTTATAGCTCTTCCGGCCAGCCGTGACGTCACACAGAAAATTTACGAAAAGTCCATAAATTTCCATCCAATCAATATTTCATTTAAGTTCCAGCACATTCGCGATCTTTCCATTTGTTGCCTAAATCTCTAAAATGGTCATCAGATCCGTCGTTAAGACAAAGGGGTCATTACAACTCATGAACTATTAAATAACGATATTGACGCAGTAAAATATTTTACTTTGGTGTCATACATATTTATTTATTTATTATTACCTTCAATATGCACCCCTTCCCTATCCCTAAAACGCTCTATGTGAATCATACATTGTAGGGAACAGTACTGGGAATCTTTTTTCTGTGAACTCCATCAGGACGCGGGTTGCGTTCTCTTTCACACAGCTTCTACGATTATACTTTACGATTACGGTTATATTCTAACTATAAAGCAGATTTCTCCTGAGGAAACAGAAGTCGCATGACTCAAGATCCGGTAAATAAGGTGGATGGTCAAACACAGTCATGGCTTACTTGGCTAGAAACCTCTTGACACGCAATGTGGAATGAGCCGATGCATTGTCTTGTGGGAAAATTTGCCTTATGGATTCTTTGTCAATTCCTAGTCTCAGTAATTGCACGAATGCTTAACCGACGGTTAGATCAAACCATGAAATTATGAACGATTGAAACAAAAATTATCAAAAATTACTAATAATTGATATTGAGCAAATATATATATATATATATATATATATATATATATATATATAATGTTTTAGTACTTGAAAAAAACTAATTTCAAAAATATCATTTAATACCCAAGGAAATTATCTCCCATCATATTTCTTCGGAAAATATCATTTCTAACAGTGATACAATTTCATTAAGTTGGTCAATAAGTTTTCTGTGTCAAACTTCGGAACAGTTTCTGTTTTTAATCGCGTTTTTTTTTTCACTTTACTCTAGGTCAAAAGCACATCAGACCAATGGACTGCGAAGAAGTGATGGAAAACGGAAACAATATGAGCGGCGTCTACACTATTTGGCCCAGAAGTAGAGTTGGCACCTGTCCTTCCATACAGGTCTACTGTGACATGGAAACGGAAGGAGGAGGATGGACAGTAAGTTAATATTCTTGAAAACTAAAATAATATTACTAATAAATTAAAGATAGGTAGTATTACTAATAAATGATATTAACTGCCATTGACTGTGATAAACCATTTGTTAGAAAATTTGTTTCTGTAAAAGCCTTAGTGAAGAATTTGAATGAATGTCTTCGGGTTTGTTGCGTAAAATGAAATATAAGAAATTTTAAAAGAATGCTTTCAAATACGAAGCATTGTGTATTTTTTTAACTGTAGAAACATTTAAATAAGTAAACCATATAAAATTGTTGGCATTTGTAGAAATGGAGTAGAAATAAATCCTACATGATACAGTGAATATCTAGAAACGCTGTATCAAAAGGGTTTTTTTTTATGATTCTGTGATACATAGAGTTTTGCTTTATTAGCCACGAAATGGGCTACTGCTTTAGGTAATGTATAAATTGACCATTCGACCCTTTTTCAAAATAAAATGGGATAATGCGCAGGATTTTTTTGTTTTCATTTTACAGCTACAATAAATACGTTTAGCTTAAAATATGTGCAATTTAATAATTTGATGTTTGCTTTAATTTTAATATCTTAAAAGAATATTAGTGTCCACTTCAATTTTTAAAACATTTTTCTGTATTTCACTTGGTGGGTGAGTGTGTGTGTCATCAAATTTTCGATCGTTAATTCAACCAACTTCCCATCAAGCTAGAGCTCTGAAACTTTGGGAATCGTTCTTACTCGCCTAACAATGCAATATTTAGACATCTGTGACAAGTGTTAACTAATATTTCAATAATTCTTTTTAATAACCTAATTTGTGTAGTAACCTGGCGCCATCTATGGAAGATATAATGAATTACGCAAACAGAGTGATCTTACAGACGAGAGAGATATGAGGTTTTTTACAAAGTTTTATCTAATATTTCAATATTTTTTTATTAAACTTTGCCACAATTTAAAAACGTTGTTTTAAAAAACGTTGGGTTTTTTTTTTTATCTCGAATTATTTTCATTGTTTACTTTAATTCTAATATTTACTTGAATAATTTAATAACTGTAGTGAAATACCTTAACTATAATATTTAATTGAATAATTTTATAATAATTTTTTTAAAAGTTAGCTCGCTTGATGTCTTAATCTGTTCTTTAAAAATCTTTGCATCCCGTATTTTTTTATATTAATAATCTTTTGTGTTTCTGCATAAACCAGCCGATAATGGCTAGCTAAAAGTTTTGTATCACCCATTTAAATTTATAATACATCCCTTCTCTCTTAAAAATCATGAATGTTAAGCAAAACATTTGGATGATTAAATAATAATATTCTTTGATATTTTAAATCACAAGACATGCTGCAAGTGGAATAATGTTATTTTTTACATTTTTCGGATGTTTAGAAATGTCTGATTCAATTGAGAAAAAAATATGATGTATCCAAAAGCAAAATTTAAAAAATTGTTGAACAAAGTCAAAACAAAATGTCTTTGATAAAATCTGTATTTTCAAAACAAATATTAAAATTCAAAAATGTTTCAATGTTGTATCTATATATAAAATTGTCATTCCGTAAAAGCTATTTATTTCTTCGGTCTTTTGACCTTCACATAGTGCGATTTTGGGGCGCCCCCCCTTTTAACGCCTTATTCTCTTTTCATCAGAAGTGAAAGGGCTATGAGATTCATAAGCATACATGTATTTTCATATGACTGGGATTAGTTGTTGCAAGTAATTCAGGAGAATTTAATATTTTGAGAATAGTATTAATCACATTAAACCAGCATTTTATAATAGGTAAAACATCAATACTCGTCCATATGAAGTCAATCTCAAAAGTCAACACACATACTCAAAAATGACAATTTGTTATGTAATGATAAGAGCTGAAATTTACATTATTTTTTCTATTGAAATACAAATTGTGTTCACATATTTATGTAAAAAAGAAACACTTCCAACTAATGAAAGAAAACCAATTCATTTAATGAAAATCATATAACACATAAATATACATACACATCAAGTAAAATTACAAATTAGCGTAATTTAAGCAACTGGAAATAATTTAATATCGTATAACATGGCTTGGTGAATCATTGACTACATGAAATCACCTTAGCATTAAGGCAATAAGAGTTTCTATGGTATCTGGAATAATATCAGACCACACTTCAACATTGCATTGTTTAAGGAATCTTCATCTCGGACATTGTATTTTACAATTCTTCTGTCGATTTCATTTCATGCGCGTTCAATTTAATTTAAATATGGCGATTGAGGAGGGGTATGGAGTTGTTCAGCTGCTTTATAAAGGATCCATTCTTTTATCTCTTTACCATGTGTTTGAGATCGTTATTATGCTGAAAGATTCACTAGCTTCCAATCTGTAAGCTGTCAACAGATGCAATACCTTTAAGTATTTGAAACGATGCATCGTGCTTTTACTGAAGGTTCGTTTCCCTTCAGTAAAATGATTGAAACTCACACAATGACGTTTGTGAGTTTCAATTCTTCAGTTCGGTGATGCCAAATTTTATCACGTCCATCACTTTCGAAACCATTACATATATTCTCATCGGTAAAAGGGCCAATTTTCTAAAAATAAAAATCTTCACAAATGTATTTATTCATTAGCAAAGTTCAGCCTTTTCCTTTGATTTCCTTTATATATACCGTTAGATTTAAATATTTCCTTTAGGCTTTTACCGTAGAATTAATTTTTATCATGAAATCCTTCAGAACTCAGGATTCTTCTGAGTCCACATTAATACTGTTATTTGCTGTTTTAGAAACATATTTCATTAATTTCGGATTTATTCTCACTTCCCCTCATCAATGCTCTGCTCGAGCATTCGAACTCTTTATCCGTTTACGAGGATATTAAAAATACCACTACGAGATTATTAAAAATATGTCCAGTTTCTTACAACTGTTTGGACAGAACATCGACTTTTACGAAAGATTTTAGCAAGTTCAGCTTGGTTTTTTATTTTATTTCCTCTCTTAACTTAATATTCTCAACTTGAACGTCAACACAAATTTCTTTCGTTCGAGCCATTTTTAATGGAACAGTAACTACACAAATTGCACTACGGATACTAAAGATTCATTTTCCAAAAACAACGTGCAGTGTTGTTATGTTCTTGTTTAAAGAAAAGTGAAATAATGTAACGTTTTACAAAAGCACTTCTTGCATTCAGATTTTCGTGACGTGAATGTTGAAGTTTTCTGCATATTCTGGAGAGGTGATTTTGCTCTAATCACTAATTTTTATAAAGCATTGCAAAACTTATAAAATGAAATGTTGACGCAAATTTCATTTTTAAAATATATCATTATATATCTCGTTATCTTAACAAGAGTATATTAACTTTTGCGACTGACTATATATAGAAATATGTGACTAATTGTACATGTTTACATATTTTTAAAAAAGTAACAGCTAAATAATAACTTCAGAGATAAAACTGGTGTTGTAAAGTTACTACGTTAGCTGTGGAACTTGGTGATGAAGAACAACTTTCAGTTTACTGCGTAGACTTCAGATTATGTGTGGATTTCAAGGACGATGAATATACAGGCCTCATTGTCTAGGCTTCTAACCATTCAGGATGAATGCATCAAGTCTTGGCCGTATTCGGAGAGAAAAAAAAATCTGAACAAGTCCAGGAAAAGAATCCGTCGGACTGCATGGATCATACACGAACACTATCTTTCTTTTCCTCTCTAACCTGATGAATGCTTTGATTGATTGTTTATTAACGATGCACTGATAAGCAACACGAAGGCTGTAGGATATGGACCTCGTAATTTTGAGCTTTGTTCCAATGACGAGGATGACGCCTGAACTTGCATCTCCCTCTCCAAACTGCCAACTGCCTCTCCAACTGCCTCAACTGTCTACCAACAGGAAGACTTGCCGCCTCGACAAATCTAGCATGCATCAACCCCGCTAAGCGACGGATCTTTGGTGGTAACACGACCCTAACCCCCGACTCGACGAAACAAAGACGACCGCAAGTTCACTAACATGACCCCTAGGTTACCGCGGCCACAACTAATGAATACATCAGTATAAATAGGAATTTCATCCAAATGCATTCGCAGATTATTTGCAGTGTATATAATTGCATATTTCCAACACGAGGAACTAGATCTCTTTAACATTCCGCCACATGGCAAAATGAGACGCAAGAGATTCGAGGTGGTTTGCCCCAGAAGACTGGGAATGAAAAAAAAGTTAGAATTGTCGTTAATTCTTAAAAGTTCACATTCTTCGCTGACGCTTCTCCAGTTAATGGAATATGCCACATGAAATATTTTTAACAATTTTGTTTATTCTTTTAGTATACTTAGAGTAAGCACTTTTTTGATATTTAGGTAATTCAAAGAAGAGGAAACTTTCAAAATGCTCAAAACTATTTCGATAAACCTTGGAAAGATTATAAAGCCGGATTTGGAAACGTGCGGAAGGAATTTTGGATCGGTATGTGATTTTAACATATTCAGTGTATATATAAGGAAATAAATTTCAATTCTGAATCCCATGCTTTTAAAAACGATGAACCAAGAGAAAAAATTCGAATTATAAAAATGCACATTTTCAAAAGAGACTATGTGCATTAATGATAATAGGAAAGCCTAATATGTATATAAATACATATGCAAGTGGTAAATAAGCGAATATCTCTTGGTTTTTCAAAAATAACTTATGTTTAATGCTATGGTTTGAGATTAAAGAATATCGTTCATACAATTAGAAAGGGATTCATTTCCCTTTACGGGTACCAAGATATGTGAAGAATACTAAAATAAAGAATTTAAAAATCCTTGTTTTTATGTCGCAGATCTTTTGAAATTATTAGAGCTTAGATTGTTTTGTGTATCTAGTAATGAAGTTTAAGTCATTATACAGAATAAAGAGAGTAATTTCTTAGCAAAAAAGCTTTTTTTTTTACAACGTTTTTCTGAATTTCACTTGGTGTGTGTGTGTGTGTGTGTGTGTCATCAAATTTTCGATCGTTAATTTAACCAACTTCCCATCAAGCTAGAGCTTTGAAATTTCGGGAATCGTTCGTACTCGCCTAACAATGCAATATTTATTCGTTTGCGACAAGTTTTAACTCATATTTCAATAATTTTAATAAGTCAAAATATTCTTTCCTCGAGGCGCTTTTAGGATTCAGGGAAAAATTTCTTTCCCCCTCTGGGAGCACCGGGCACTCCCCACGCAGCATGAGGTTATCGTAAACCTTTTGTACTCACAAAGGGGAGATACTATCTCCCCTTTACAATCTCCGAGATAGTAAGGGTTGCTGACTTTTAGTCAGTAATCATTCGCAAGAAAGAAAGTTTCCAATATTAGGCGCCATGTCTTATCACAATAATTTTTTCTGAATTCTGGTTCCCATTTTTTTTTTTAATAGAATGACTTACAAACTTTCAAATGCATGTTTTGATTTTATATTATGAATTTTTTAATACGCTCACAAATGTCTCTTTTTAAGTTAATTTTAAAGATAAAATAACTAACAGTATTAACTAATATTTCAATAATTTTCTCTAATAAACTTTGCCACCATATAAAAACGTTGCTTTTAAAAACGTTGGTTTTTATATCGAATTATTAAAACGTTTTTCTGAATTTCACTTGGTGTGTGTGTGTGTGTGAGTGTGTGTGTGTGTCATCAAATTTTCGATCGTTAATTTAACCAACTTCCCATCAAGCTAGAGCTTTGAAATTTTGAGAATCGTTCGTACTCGCCTAACAATGCAATATTTAGACGTTTGCGACAAGTTTTAACTCATATTTTCTTTAATAATGCAGTTTAGCCCAAACACTTGGCGCGATTTCAAAAATTGGCACCAAACTTGGCGTTTTTTTTTTTTTTTTTTTTTTTGGCTGAGCGTTAAATCAGTGAAACTGAACAGGGTAGCCACATTTGGCAAAATACTGCCAAATAATTCTTGTCGCCAAGGATAAACCTTTCCTGAATTCTGGTTCCCATTTTTTTTAATAGAATGACTTACAAACTTTCAAATGCATGTTTTGATTTTATGAGTATTATGAATTTCTTAATATGCTCACAAATGTATCTTTTTAAGTAAATTTTAAAGTTAAAAATAACTAACAGTTTTAACTAATATTTCAATAATTTTCTTTAATATACTTTGCTACCATATAAAAACGTTATTTTTAAAAACGTTGGTTTTTATATCGAATTATTTCTTCTTTTTAATTGAATGAGGACATGAATTTTCCGATCTAATACATATTAACGTTTAGGTATCCTTTAAGAAAAACTGTTTCACTCTATACTTCCATATGTTTCATGCTTCTGTAAAGGATATCTGTGCACGTAGTGAGCCCAAAACAGTTTTTTTCCAGATAATACCAAAAATTTAAAGGAAAAAATTTTCTATTCGGATAAAGAAGAAATTAAAATTTCTAAAGTTATAAAATTCAATAATTTTTTCAAATTTGTTGTACATTGATGTCGCTGAAAAGGTCCACTATGTTTGTACATTGTTTTATGAATGAGGTTTAAAATATTTTACATATTTAAGGAATGTTTTTTTTTTAAATTCAAAGAAACATTATTTATAAAGCGTTAATTGTATTCTAAATAGCTGTTTACTATTCTTAGCAATGTCTGTGGAGACACATTCATTTTCGCAAACGTTTTTCGGGTCTCCCACTGTCTCTTTCACCGCGAAATATCTGCGTAAAACGCTTCTGATCTCTTCAAAAACTCTACACAATATTTTTTGTTGATTGGCTTCAGCTGAAATAATGTTTTCAATTATGATCTTTGGACGTCCTTCCCTACGATAGAAATAAAAACTGCAGTAATGAAATATCCGGTATCGGTGATATTTGAATTTAGGAGATAAAATTCCTGCACTATGTCAAGTTTTGATCTCTTAACTTCAATTCTTATGTGCTGCAAAAATGCCGTATAGGACTGTTTACAAAACGTGTAATTGCATTTTACTTACCTCTTTGTCAGAATGTGAGAGGTACCTCAAACTAAATTAATTGCTTAAGTGTAACTACAGCAAATAAAACAAACAACTCACTGAGATTTTCGATACAGAACTGACCGATTGTTTACAGATGTACCTTAAATAGATCGATAATTACTATTGAATTCTGAATATTTCTTCCATTTACGGAATAAAGAAACAAATGTAGAAACATTCCTCGTGATCTGATTTATTTCTCTATTCTTTCAATCGCTGAAAATGAAATAAATGTTTTGGCCGATATTTTTCCAAATTCGAAATTAATAGATATTTTTTATTATTTTTAATTCGTGGAAAAAAGAAAGAAAATATTTAAAATATGTTTGCTCGCCTTAAATAAGCCAAAGATCAAAGGAAGTTTTAAAAAATGCTCGAAAACAGTATAGGGTAAACCAAAAGAATCAATTCAAAATTGGATCCACATTAGTGAGTTCCGCTACAATAATTTTATTTGAATGCTTGACAGAGTTTACTTAGTTCGTATATTTTATATTAACTTCAGTTTTCATTTTATTACGTTACAAATACATATATTTTCTCTCTTAATCTCACTATCTTCCCTTAATTTGCCATTTAAGAGTACTTAGAACACGCGACATATAACGAAGCATCGGACTGTGAAAAAAATTAATTTTATTCCTGTTTAAATTTGTATAATAAAGCTAGATGATTCTCATTCTTACACAAACATAGAACTAAAGTTTCTCGCATCAAATTGCAAATTAAGCTAATCCTATTTTAACTATACTTCCAGGAAATGACAACATTTTCGCCATCACAAACCAAGGCCAATATTCGGCGAGATTCGAGGTGACGAACAGGGAAGAAAAATTTGCTTATGCTGTTTATGAGACATTCTACATAGATGACGAGAATCAGAAATATAAACTCCACCTACAGGATTATAGCGGAACTGCAGGAAAGTTTCTCCTACATTTTTTACATCAGTTCTTTTTAAAAGTAACCAGTATTGAAAAGTAACAAACGCGATATTTGACTAAGTGATTATACTTATTATAATTTATCAAATACTACTTATATATGACTAATGATCATTTTCACTACTAATTACTCCACGAAAGCATATTTTAAAGCTTATTCGATTTTAAGTATAGATGCTTCTTAAATCTACTTTAATTCGCAACTTTTTAAAAGTTACTTCAACTAACCTGTTAGTTATCACTCACACTGATTTGATTGTACATCGAATTTTTTCTGAATAAAAACTGTAGCATATAAAAAAAAACAAGCTGAGACGAAGGATGGATTTTGCGAATCTAGGACAATTCACCGCAAAACAAATTCAACGCCGTAAAAAGTTCAAAGTACGATACCGCACTATGTGAGAAATGATATTTTTTGTTTAGCATAAGTAGAACTAGCAGTGAAAATTTAAGAATTTTAATAAAAGATGTGCATTATAGAGAACACACACAAATAATTTAAGTATTTAATTAATTTATTTGATTGTTTTGATTTGTTTTATTATTGATTTGATTTGTTTATTTAATTGATTAATTTGATCAGTTTGACTCAGATCTTTTTATCCATTTTTAACCCAATTCCTCATAAGCTACAACCTTGAAATTTTGCACACTATCTCATTTTGGATGACAATACAACGCTAAATTATGAAACTATAAATAAATTTTTTAGAAACTAATTAAATTTAATTTAATTAACAAAATTAAATTTTTGCTAATTTTTTTGAAAGTAATAACCAAAATTTATAAGAAGTAATGTATATATAGTTCTTCTAAAATATATAATACTTTTACAAGGCAAAAAGTTAAAAAACAATTATAAAAGGTAAAAAAAAAATTTTTTTTTTTCAGTGGCCAGTAAAACATGAAATGAAAGTATACTGAAGATAGAAGCTTATCACTATCATAAATAAAAAAAAAAGTGAAGCATTTTCAATCCAGCAGAAAAAATTTGTTTAAAAATTGAAGTATTGTCCCTCCCCAGACTATAACGTTATTTATGATCGTATATACCTCTTCAGTTTTTAGTAAAAAAAATTTCAACTGGATTGAAAAATCGCCACTTTTTTAAATTTATGATGATTAACTGTCAGTTTCAGTATATTTTCATTTAATTTCTTACTGGCCGAAGAAAAAAAATATTTTTTCACATTTTAGTTCTTTTTTTTTTTTCACAAAAAGGACTAAAAAAATTATATATATAATTGTGTTCTTATTGCGATGTTTCAAAAACACGGAAATAAGAATTAAATTTTGTAATATTCTTACTGCAAAATAATCAAAAGTTCTACAAGGTGAAATGTGTTATTTTACCAAAATGCTTTATGTTGTATTATTTCTTTGTGAATTTTTATCATAATCATAGTTGCAATGAATTATATAATGCTGTGAATATTTGCTATACATAAATTTTGCATTATTTTATTTAATACATAACATGCTAACATTTAAATAAGGACTCTTATGTAGGTTTTTGAATCGGAATTTTACTTGCTAATTTCTTCGAACAGGAGATGCTATATCTACTCACAACGAATGGGAATTCTACACAAAGGACCAACCTAACCGACGGGAAGATGCACCGAAAGACGCACCTATGCACACCGGTGGTTGGTGGAAAAATGTGTTCCCAACCTCCAGTTTGAACGCACTCAACAACCACGGAGAAAACCACACAATTACAGAACAGGGAATGTGCTGGAATCCTTTCGGAGGTTTCACTTCAAACATTATGTCTTCAGAGATCAAGCTACGATCTAAGAACTTCTGAAATAAAAAGCTTCTGAAAAAGAAATTGTTCTTCAATGAGACTTAATGAACCATCCTTAAAGAAAGAATAGAATTTGTTGTGAATTCCAGTATTTACAAAACTAGACTTCCGAGTTTCATTTTTCATTTAATTAAATTAATTTAACGAGTCTGCACACATCTTAGAAAAATTTTAAAAAATAAATAGTAGTTATTTTGATTAAGTTATATTAATGAAAAAATGTTTGATCAATTACATTGAAAAATGCTGTTTTTTTTTAAAATTGATCCAATATCAATAACTGGAATGTTTGAATTATAAAACAGTATGAAAGTTATATTTTTTACTTTGAATAAAAATCATCCAATTGTTTAGTGGTAGTCTGAATTAGTTTTTCTTAAATAGTTTCCTCATTTTTCGCCTGTTGGCAGTGGTAGTGGCAGCCAAGTAATCATGGTCGTGAACTCGAAAAAAGTTTTTTTTCCGTCGGGTCAGGGGTTCGAGTCCTGATTCCACAAACACCCGCCATGTAGAGGGTATGATACTCATTAAATCTATGGAGGCTAACACATCTCGTTGACGTGGTATGGAAGTTTGGGAAATGATGGTGCTAGTTCAGGAGCCCTAATTCCGTCTCTAATTGCCCTCTTGTTGTTTCTGATGTTAATAAACAATCAATAAAATACAAGAGTTGGCATCTTTTCAATAATTCTTTTCGCAACCATTACAAATTTCTTATTACGTCGCCGTAAATGTAAAAGGTATTTCTTAGCAATTAGCCACAGTGATCATATGCATTTTAAATTCAAAACTAAATGGTGTTGAGCAATTACAAATGCCATCTAAGTGTATATTTTTTTCCAAATGCCATCAAAATGAAAAACTCCTTCCAAATGTTTGTAAGCTAATACACATCTTCAGTTCCAAATTCATTCTAACGGAAATTGTCGAAATACATTTTACATGCTCGAAGTAATTATTTGTCGATTAATGGTTACCAGGTTTTTTCCCAATCTTTTTCTACTCGTATTCGTATTAAGTGAATACTTTAAGCGAGGGGATATCTTCGAATTTCAGTGGATTACTGCTCTAACTACTGTACAATTTGATATTTCTCAATGGAAATTTTTTTAATTATATCAATTATATTCTTATAACAAAACTGTAAAAGTATTTTAATACAATTTACAAAACTTATTTTTTGAAAAATTAAGAAAATAATCAGAAAATAACATCTCAAAATTGATTGGCACTTTTGAAAATCCGCAACAAAACAGCAAATATTGGAGTAAGTACTTTGGAAATATCGCACTCAGTAGGATATTCTTGAGTATCCACAACAGCGTTTACTCATCCGTGTATAGAATGAACTAGTTTTGACAAAGTGTATACTCATGTGATTTTAGTAATTTCTTCATCAATACTCCTCCATTCTACAGTGACCACTGGTTTCATTTTAATACCATGTAGTGTAGTACTTTATTCTAATATAACACGCTCCCCAAGTGTGTTCAATCATGCTTAACACCGCTGATTATTGTGGTGTCTTTAGAACTTCCGGGCAGTTATAGAGATACCAGATGCATACTTTGAGAGCAGTGTGCTTAGGATCGTTAACAAGATAAAAAAAAAACCCAGCAACATTGTTTCTGATACACAAATTTTGGGCTCATAATTGCAAATTTTGTTTTAAAATATTTAAATAAAGAGAGTGATCCATTATACAGAGTGAGGTAAAAAGAATGGAAGGTTTTGAAATGGCTAAAACTCACCACTAAGTGAAATGACAGATGCACGGTAAGTGACGTTAGGTTCGCGAAGTCTTAGCATTATTTTTTCATTTAAAGTCATTAAACTGCGGACAACAGAACATTGCGTTTTTGTGTACGATTGTTTAGTCCAAAATAACGAATCTATCTCAGTATTTCAGCTTGAGTTTCGTCGCCATTTCAATATCTACAGAAATTTAGCTGTTCTTGCTCGTAACGATATTCTATGTTGAGTTTCAGCACTTCGTACGCAAGGTACATTAATTAGCAAGACTGACAAGTGTTACACGAACGATACGAGATCCTGAAAATGTGGATAGCATTAGAGAAGCCGTGCTGTGCTGTACATGTTTATCAGTTCGAACGCATTCTTCTGAACATGCTTTCAGTAATCGTTTATTAGAGTGTGCTTCGCAATTAGAGTTGCAATTTAATCCTTACAAATTGGTCCATTGCACAACAGTTGAAGTTCGAGATTACGCCTAACGACTGAGCTTCGCATTTAAGATGGAAAGATCTTTTGAATAAAATGATGATTTCCTTTTGTTCATGAATCAATTATGATAAAATCTGCCCAAGCCTAAGAAGTCTCCTGTTAAGCGGTGCCATATCCATTTCTGTAATCTTTGAACCTGGGGCGCATGTTATTAGCTACTGCCCAGACCCAGTGGTTAACCAGGAGCTGGATCTCATTGGTTCATGGGTGATGAAGCTCCTTTTCATATCAGTGGCATGGTGAATAAACATTACTTATGTTTTGAAAATTCAAAAGAATTACACCAAAGACCTCTGAACAGCTCTAAAGTGATCGTTTGGTGCGTTATGGATAAAAACTGGCATCACCGATTATATTTGTGGAAACAAATACAGCATTAAATATATATATTTCCACACTTTATTTTGTCAAATGCTATTTTCGTATGAACTAAGATATGTCAATAAAGTTTTTTATAGAAAAAATTAACAATTTTGGGATTTTCTTAAAAAAACGTCCTTCTGTTTTACCTTATGGTGTACCATGAATAAACACCAAATTACCTACTGATGCAGACATGCACCTTTCCATTAAGAGTACCTCTGTGTGAATTAGAATTTGAAATTCACAAGTAAAGAAATTTCACTGTTTCAGACAGGCGTCTTTCATCCTTCGGTTTTTGAAATAAAGTTGAAACTTGATTCATGATACAGATTTGAAGATATCATTAAATTACTTTATTTTTATGATGTAACATTGCAAATAACAAAGAATTTGATATAATATTCTCACAAATTTAAACATTCTTACAATCTGCAATTTAATTATCTTTACATACTTTGAGCAAGCCAGAAGTCTATCCGACTTCGATCTAGGGAGGAGGATTTCGCGTGGAACGTCACGAGCTCTATTCTCTCTATTTTTACTACAACTTCTTTTGTCATGTTTAATTGTTCTTACTTATCCTTAGAATGAAGTTCCTCATTATTTTAAAAGTTCCTTGCTTTATACTCATATGGGAACCACAAAAGTTGAATTTTCTCTTATCTCCAAACAGAGCGTGATTATAATTCTTTGAAGTCCTGTGCCATTGAGAAGTAAACGCAGGAATATAAAATTACTGTAACTAAAATTATATTTCTTTTGATATAATCTGGGCATTGTTATCAAAAAACGGTAGAATGTTATCATGAATGAAGTGTCATCACCTGTATTTCAGATAACCTTTACAAAAGAGCTCCCCGAAAGTATAAGACGATAAACAAATGTTTGACTGTCTATCAGCATAAAAATGTATCCGGATTATTAGATCAGAGATGGATAACTACTCTCAAGGATATATTTCTCTGTCGTTTGAGTTCAATCAAGTTTTTCTAAAAGAAAGAGTTTATTAACCTATTTTTGTGCCACGAACTTCTTTTCGATAAGAAAACATACATATATGTGTTTAATAATAACATAAAGAAAAGGACTTTCCATATAATGTGCACATGCATAATATACATATAAATTTTCTTAGTATTACAAATAAAAATTATTATCATATTGAAAAAATATGATACAGCAATATATATATTTCTTAGCGCATTAAACAGCAATGCATAAGCAATCGTCAATTTTATTTTCAATATATTAATCATCATAATTCTTAAAATAATCAACATTTATAAGACAAATTATCATCGCTATAACACCTTAAATATATGAAAAAACCCATGAAAAACTTTATTTTCCTAGAGTTTGCCCATTTGAATATAATATTTGTTGTTTTGCATGAGAATATGATATTGTAATATGATATTCTTAAAGAGAAATATAATTAATATGATTGTAGTTTATTGCACACATTTATAAAACATGATAACTATCACTGAATATAAAGTTTAAAAGCTAGTTCCCTCTCATTCAAAATTATCGACACCCTGAAATTATTTTGCTGTCCCCTTAATTGCCCAAAAGAGCCCTGATGATGATTTTGAGTAAATTTATGTATTAGTAACAGAAGTCCTACAAGCTTTAATATTATATTCTGCAAAAAAAAAAAAAATACTGTCACATCGGCTATCTATTTCTATTTCATGGAGAGAGCATCATTCAATTCCTCTTTAACTCATAATTGGAATATTTTCATTACTAAATAGATATGATGGATTCTATGTAACTAAATGTTGGATTAACACACAAGGATAGATGTGACTCTATCACGGCTTTCCCTTCGAATAACTCTAAGGGTTTCTTTTTGATTGCACTTGAATTCAAAATCCATTCCAATAAAATTAAATATGATTCATGTAAATTAAATTGAAATTATGAAATAAAATGAACATATTTTTTCCGATGGAAATATAAGAGACGAGTAATTTAATATGAAGTTAGAAGTTTGTTATCTGTTGATAGCGAATCAAAGTGGGACGTCGGAACCAGTCATAATTTAAGAAGAGATCGGAGTGATCTTAGAAGAGATGGAAAAGGAATTTAAGAATATAACTTCCAGTTCTTGCTATTCTGTTCAATCGAAACTGAAGGGATCGGTAAGAGATTATTTAATTTAATATTTCAAGCGATAATCCATCCACGCTTAGGTCACCCAGCCATAGAGAAAGCAAATAGGCATCAATTGTGAATACTTTTAAATTGAATAAAAATATATTAATTTGATTCATCTGCTTGTAAATTTCCATCCATATTGGACTATAAAACTGAATTTTAGTGTTCATAAATGTAATTTCATCAAATAAAGTCACATCTAATATTAATGGAGTATTGTAATAACTAGCAACAATAATAAAATTTGGACGATTGAGAGGAGTTCAGGAATCGAGCTCCCAGTTCCTGGAATTCTGTTCACCTGAACTCGAGGGAATCGGTAAGAAACAGCGATATAATATTTCAAGCGTTAGTTCAGGAGAGTTTAGGCAAAGTAGTCATGGTGAGAGTAAACAAAGACAAGACTTTAAATGTTCACAGATTGAATGAAAACAAATTAATTTGGTTCATCTGACTTTCTCTCCATTTGATTAAAAATTCTGTAACTAGTTATTTTAAGACTTATATTGTAAAGTAATACAATCAATCATCAGTAGGTGTTGCAGGATTGCTCCAATTATTTCACCATCTGAGGACTGTTCCAACAAGAACACCAAAATGCAGAAACTCCCATGCAGAATTATTGTGAGGAAATGGATTGACTTTAGCGGAGATGAAATTATTGTACATTTTTATAATAACCTACAAATTTTATTGTTCATTTTATTTTACATTTGAATTTTATATGACTATGACTTAAATTTTAAAGTCCTTTTATAACTTCTAGGTGCTATCATTCGTTGCGATAAAGGAATTTTCCCACGCACGTTGAAGTATTTGGTAAATAATTGATTGGATATCAGCGACAGAAATCATCTGTTCCGAGGCACCTGGATTAATCTTTTAATTAGTAAAAGACACTAAATCCGCACTTTCTTCTGACAACTCTTCATTTACACTTTTGCAAGCTAACTGGAACAAACATGTGAGTACAAAATTTTTATTCAGTGACAAAAAAAAAATGCTTCCATTTGATGTTTATAAGTTATTGCTTCATAGAATTTTTTTCTGAATTGCACTTCATGATTTAGTAAATAATATAACAGTAGATTAGAAATGAAAGAAATATCGTTCGCGCGCTGTGTAGTCTAATACCATTATGTGGATTAACCCAGTAATAGGAATGTTCCGTGAATTAAACCGATTAGTTATTTAGGACAATTTAAAGCACTTGTTTCAATTACTTAATTATTTTTTATTATATTAAGTAAAATGCATCTTTAAGTTCTTTAATTTAGTAAAAATGATATAATATAAGGAAAAGAGTCAAATATTAATAGATGGATACAACAAAAAAAGTGAAAATTTAAAGGTTCATGTAATCATTGTATTATTGTTAAAATATTTTTGTATCACTTGAATAAACATAGCGGAAGCATTTCTTGTATTGATTCTTTGACATATTGACCTTATAGTCAATGCGCAAACCTCAGGTTTGGGAAGATCAGATTGGTCATTTTGGGGGGCTTGTTTTTCATTCATTTATCTGCTAGTATTGGTGTCCTTTAACTAAACATATGGTGATGGCTGCAATTGTTAATTTTTCTGGGTTAACATTTTTTTCACAGGCGTAATATGGAATCTTGTCAGGTTTCTCAATGCATTAGTTTAACTTCATCAATTTCTTGATCAGAATCGGTATTAAGTATACATTCTAGCTCAAATGACGGATAGTCATTATCATCAACACTTGACAAACTTTTATCACGTTCTGAGACTTTGTTTGTTAATAATATATCTGTAAGATCAGATAAACGAAACTTATAAGATGATTCAGTCATGCCGTAAAATTATTATGTTGCTGGTACATTGGGTCGGATTGGCCCTCAACTACTTTGAGGAAGAATATCGGAGGACTTTTCTGTGATAAACTCAAACTAATGCATATCAGCTGTTCGCAATGATTTGATTTAAAGGCAAACTGGTAAATATATAAATAACTAATTTGGTTAAGTTAGTAGAGATTCTCACTGATAGTGTTGGGTCAGACTGATCAAATATTTCATGCTGCTTGGTTAAAGAAATATGTTATAGCTATGTTTAACGTATTCACCCAAGGTGTGATGTCGAACTTTTATCAAGTAAGATACAGCCAAGTTAGAATATAGATCACCTGACCATGCTTCCAAATTAGAAAAGTTACTTACACGTTCAGCTCTAGTAAATCTTTAATTAAAGAAAATTAAATTGTAAATATATTTTTAGGGCGCTTTATTAAAGATAGAGTTCAGAAATTCAAGAGCAGTTTCCAAGTCGTGCAGAATTACTAAGACGTTGCAGATTTCACCTACCAACCATTTTGAATTCCTGGATATAATATTAATGCCTACAGGATTTCTAATTATCTTCTCAATCTTAACAGTCGTGCCTTATCCCGCTCCGGCTCTCCCACATTACGTCTATTTGCATATCTGCGCTATGTGCTACCGTACCTCACCCTAGTTAATCTTCTGATTGGTCTTTCAGTCCGTTCTGCCTCATTGTTCCGCTGGTATGATAATTTCTCGACTTCGTCCTTATTTTTTGCACACCAGTGTACATATAATCCTGAAAATGGAGCAGTGCCCTCTAGCATAGAGAAAGAGTTCTAATGCACCAGAATTCAAAAGACATTAAAACAAAAATTAGAACTTAAAATAAAAGTAAAATAGGATAAGACAAAGAAAGAATGAAAAAAAAATTTTAAAGTAAATTTAAGAGTGGGGGGAGTAAAGAAAAATTTCTTAAAAATTGTTTCAGGAATTATTTTATTCAAAAGCAATTCTTAAAGAAAAATCAATATCTGTTTAGACATGAGGATTATTCATTTTGTTGTTCTCCGCATTAGTATCCAGATATAAGAATAAGAGAGCAGCTGGTGAATGCTCAAAAATAATTTATCAACTTTAGAAAAAATAATTGAAAGGAATCTCAATTAAAGTAGTTTAACAATGTAAAAATCTTTAAAATTGTTCTAATATAACAGACAGGATTTATATATTTTATTACTCAACATTTTGTAGCGAAAACAGTCTAAAGAATCAGTTTAAATATACGCTAAAACTAATCATATCCCACGCTTCCATAATTTTTCGAAACAATATTTAAAAAAAAGTTAAGTAATGTTTAGAATATCTTCTCAGCCTTAATGTTTTCAAAGAATGCACCATTTTATGCTACCTTTTACTGAAGACAGAAGAGTTAAAGTCTTAAATAATGTTTCATTTCCAGCAGATAAAAAATATTTTCATTTCATTGCTTATGGAAAGCCTGTATGACATAATTTGGATATAAATTTATGTTTTTAATAGAAATTTAAAAATTAAAAGCTTTATTATAAAACTTTACTTGAAAACACTTGTAATAAATATATATATATTCTCATTATTCTCACATCTTTTTAAAGATGCTTTTTTAAAGTAAAACACTTGAAATTACTTTCTTACACATGTACACGTTTTGTAAACTTACAACTCTCCATAAAATATATTAACTTAAAATTTTTTGGTTGAAAACGTTTGTTTTGTTTCTTAACTTTAAATAAGGCATTAAAATAATTTATTCGATTGATATGCAAATGTTATACTAAAAAATTATATGCTTTAGTATATATTAGTATAAATTACTTATGACTGTCTCGCTCTTCATGGGAAAAGATAGTACCTAAAGTAGAAATACTTTTTTCGGTAAAAGATACTTCAATATTAGTATTATGTTTTAACTTCCCAGTACTTTATCTTATAGAAAACATCACATTTTATTACACTATTCGTTGTTAATTGAAACACATTTTTAACGCTCACTAGTTAACTAATAGGTTGTGAGATCTCGCGCCTTTTAAAGCAGTACGAATATTTTCATCCGCAAACTGCTGTGTTAAGAAGAATATCCATTTTATAACGGTAATCTCTAATTTAGTGTGAGCCTTATACAACTTCAATGCTGTCTTAGTCATGTGTTTTGGGGAAAAGTAAAATATATTTAGAAATCTTCTTAATTATCCGATAAGGAATCACGCCATATTTCCTTACCTATTTTTCCCAGAATATAATAATATTTATAAATCACTTCCTTCTTCTACACAGCAATGAAAAGTGGATTTTGAAATTCACATAGTAGAGTAAGAAATGGATTGTATATTGAACGTATGTCTGAATGGAATGTATTTCTAAATTTTAAGAACACTTCATATTAAACATATTTTCATGTGTTATAACCATACAAGTTTAAACTAGTATATGAACATTAATCTACGGAAATGTGATTTGAATATTTAGATTCATTTCTTTAAAATTAAATGAAGATAGCAATGAGACGAATAATGGCTTTTTTCGCTCATTCAGGAAGAAGACATTGCTGTACTGGACAACTGCAGTGCTACTACTTTCGTTTGATTTCGGTTCGATTTCAGCAGCAAAACTTGGCAGAACCGGGCATGCGAATAGTATAGCTAGTTTAGTAGAAATCACTGGAAATATGAGATCCAATGCAGAGCCACCCAAATGTAAGAAAAATCGCCTTTTATTTATTTATTTTTTCTCATTGAGCTCTTTATAATGTGATAGAAGATATAATTTCACTTCAATTTATTCATTAAATAACTCGAAAACAAAAAAGACTATCTTCGAAGTTCTTACAATTTTCTTCGTGGTAACAATATAAGATATTCATTAACTTTCCGACTTGCCATTGCGAAGACAGGAGAATATTTTTTATTCTTTGGTAATTCCTTTTCGCGATTAAATACTTTCTACGTTCAAGTGTGACGAATAATTAATAAATAAATTTTGGTTCCATTTTGTTAATTGAAATTTAAATTATCGTCTGAGACTTTCAAATTTATTCTTCTTTCAAAACAGCGGAAGTAAATAAGCTTTAGCTCAAAAGATACAATTTTATTCTTTCCTAGAAGATATATTCTTATTTTGTGGTTAAAAACTTTGTGAAACAATAAGCAGAATCATTTCTGAATGTTAAATAAGCAACGAGACTTGTCAGAAAGGAAAAAGTCCTCTATCATTACTTCTAAATTTTAAGAGCACTCCAAATTAATATCCTAAAAAGGAACTTACTGTTTCGAATGTTTCTGAAAGGAAACCACATTGGTTACAAGAGAGTACTGACGCAGATATAAATATAAAATACAATAAAATCCTAGAACATTGGGCTGCTTGCGAGATTTTCAAAATGTCTCGAAAAGCGAAATTTTCGAATTCGAAGTCGTTTCAACGGAAAAGAAAATGACGTGTTGTCAGAAAGACAATTTCGTAAGTATTGGAGTAGTAAAAATGACAGTAAAAACAGTTACCTAATATTTTTTATATTAATTTATATAATTTAATAATAAAATAATAATAATATTATATTAATATAATTTATTTTGAAGGGATAGTTGTATCAATCAGTGGATAAATGGCACAAGGAACTTACGGATTCAAAGAACGCGTGACTTACGAAAAGAGGGGATTATTAGAAACTTATCTTAAACTTATTAATAATTTTTCTTATTAACATTAATAAATTAAAATATATCTTTTGGTGTCTATATTTCATTTTCTTCTGTAAATTATTTGGTTGGGGAATATATTGCAATTGTTCAAATTTAATATGTTCCACTTGCTATAACTGTTTCGTATCTAATTTGTGAGATAAATCGGTAAAAAAAATTTCCAATTTGAGTTTTGCCTTGGGGTTTGCTGTATGCGAAAGGCAAAATTATATGCCATAACTTTCTGTAAAAGACTGTTTTTTCCACTGTAATTACGTTTATAAAAAAGTTTTAATGTGCTTTTAGATTGGCCGTCTCCTGCTGACAGATAAGAAATATTTATTTAAATTTTCGTATTTCAGTTCCAACATCGTCATTGAAAGGCCCAATTAATGTTTTGTTTTATGTATACTAAGTTCATTACTTCGGTAAATTTTTCCAAATAATCACAACTAAAAATATCAGATACATATACTAAAATGGTACATATTTTTATAACTAGGTAAGAAACATTTCAAACCAATGGATTGCCAGGAGCTTTTAGAGAACGGAAACACAGAAAGCGGTGTGTACACCATTTGGCCAAAGAGTAGATCTTCCAACTGTCAGGCTATAGAGGTCTACTGCGACATGGAAACAGCTGGAGGAGGATGGACAGTAAGTTGAATTCCCCTAAATTGTTAAGATTTTTTGTTTATATTGTTAGACAAAGCTTATATTTAAATCATAAAGTAAAACTCAAGAAACCTCATCAGGGAATTTCTTACCTACACATTATATACTTTAAGAAATATTAATAGGATAATTTATATTTCCCGTAAGGAAGAAGTAGAAGCTTATATCAGAAGAATGACTATTAATTGAGGAAAAGGTTAAAGAAGTGCTTTAAGTTAAAGATGAATTACACTTTAAAAGAAGATTTATCTCTTAGATCAAAATTCATATTTTCAAAAGTCGTTTAAAAGGTTAAAAAAATAAATAAAAAAAAATGTTTTGAGAATAAAGACTGGATTATTCTCAAATGACACTACAACCTATTGCGTTTTCTTCATTTTGATATATTTTCTTGATGTTGAGACTTTTTTGAAAAGATGTCATTACAAATATTTAAGATCACCCTGGAGCTGCCCTCATACGGAAGCTTTCTGAGAACTTTATTGTGTTTGTATATTTTCCGTTTCATGGACCTATGTATTCTATTCATCCTAAACATGATCTCGGAACAATTACATTAGGTTTCACATGTTAAGGAAAAATCACCAAATTAGTGATTGCTGAAAAAGTTACATCTAGCATGTAATGAAATTAAGCCACAATATACAATACACAGTAAGAGATAAAATAACATGAAAATAAAATACCAAATAATAATATAATATGATATTTCAGAAATTAGTACATGCATAAAATTAATAAATATAATGTGTCCGTTTAATATAGTAAAAGTGTGCCTTCAATACGGAATATGATCACTCCTAGAAACAATGTTGCATACACAATGGTATGTGATATTGACTATTATGTATCTCTGAATTCGCTGAGAAATGAGAATCATTGCTCTTGCAAAGCAATTGTAATCGTGGCAAGAGGCTGAAGAGGAGGATTGAGAGCAGAAACATGCCCTATTAAGCCATCCCAAATATTCCCGATGGTATTTAATCCGGATATTGTGCTGAGCAATCCATGCGCTGAATTGTTTGGTGCGAAAGGAAACCTATTACGAAACGAGCCCTGCACGATCAAACGTTATCCTCCTGTAGCAGGTTATGATTACTAATTGAATCAGCATATGGGTGCACATAATCATCAAAAATTGCAAATCTACAGTCGTGAAAATTCAGGATTCCATGGAGAAATACATGGATCACTGTGTGTCCACCCGAAGAGATACCACCACAAGCACAAACACTGCCTCCTCTGTATAAATCTTTTTCACGGATACTTGATGGATGTGATAACGTATTCCTTGTTCTCTCCAAATCAAATAACGCTTACTATCACTTTGGAAGCTAAATCTGAATTCATCCGTGAAGAAACCAGGCTTCCATTGATCAACCATCCAATGGACATGTTGACAGGTTTTTCTCAAGCAATCACTCCTGTGATATCAGGTAAACAGCGCACTAATGGCTGGTCGTCTTGCATAAAGACCTTCTCCGTTAAGCCTTCTTAGTTGTAGGCGTTGACACCAACCTTCCAGTGGTTCCAGCAAAGGAGACTCTCCTCTGAATAAGGGTTGGAGTTCTATTACTCTATGCATATAATCGCAAATACTGGTAATCGGAGCTTGTTGTAGAACTTTGCCGTCCTTGGCTGAACCCTCTAGATGCTAAATCAGGGTTTTGAAATTGTTGCCATGGTTTATGAGCAAGAGAAGAACTCAGATTTGCCACCTGGACATCTCAATCATAGTTTGATCTGCCTCTTGTCTCTTAAAGGCTCTTCATCGCAGTTCGTCGGGCAAATGAGATCTCAAGGGTATTGTAGAGTATTGGCTATTCCAGATTTCTTATTTCAGTATCACAGTGAATAATTGCAACTTTACTTTCTAGCATACATTTTTTATCTTCTCATTTATTTGATTTAGGGAAAACCAGATGTCAAAAATTGTTTACGACCTTAACAATAATTCATGTTGACTTGACAAAAATCTTACAACCATTAGATTTGCCCTTCAAATCCTTCAAAGTTGAAGTGCGAAAGAGGTGGAAGTATTTGAGTAAGTGAAATATCTTACACTTTTATACTTATTCCAAAAACGGTAAAATGAGCAGAGTATCTCATGGAGAAGCTACAAAAGGAGTAGGAAGTACGTGGAAATCAGTGAAAATAACTTCAATAATATCACGATACAATATAAAGTTATCCTCAGTTAAAGGGACTTTAAAGAAAATGATTAATTAAACTATCTGGAAGACTTGGACTATTTAGATCCTAATTTAGATCAGGATTTGCAAAATCTTTTTAATTCATGTAGTGAAGAATCAGATTTGGATGGATTCATATAATGATAATTTTCTATAATTATTTTCGTTAAGAAAAGTAAAAAGTAGCATTTTCTTCTGTCCATCAATTTAGTATCTTGTTGTTGCGATTTTTTAACTTAGTATGAGTATTACGTGCTGGGACTTCTCTTTAGTGAGTAAATATAAGTACAATCTTGAAAGTAAGTACATTTTCACCGTTTCTCTCCTATAATTTATTTCTGAGATGGCTTTATTTCATACATTTTGCTTAACTGATATGTCATACACCACGACATTGGTCAAGATTTTGCGACTGGGACTTTTCACGGAGATGACACGCGCAATATAACTCAGTGCGACGTTTCCGTTCAATTTCATTTTTTTTCCCTTTTATTGCGTCATTTTCCTCGAGCGCGGTGTTTACGCTGATGCGGCCTTTCATCCTGAAATTAAGATAATCACTCAATTTAATTCGAAATAATCAGAACAAACTTCACAATACAGCTGTAACATTGAGAAAAAAAATGATTACTGGCGAGCAATAAGATTTATACCTCAAGCCTACAATTGTTCAGTCTGAAACTTAAAAGTTCTTTGATCCTATTTTCACAACTTTATCCGCTTTCAGTCATTTCAGCTGCTCAGCTGATTAAGAGCTCTAAATGTCCCCTTTTTATTAGAGATGTAAACCCCGAAGCAAATTATTATTTCTTCACAGCTCTCTCGTTTTTTCTCTTTTTCTTGGATTACGTAATATGCGCTACTGACAACGTACACAGTCAACTACTACCTGCAATAATTAAAAAAAAAGCATTAACAAATAAACTATATTCAAAAATATTCATATAATTGCTGTAAAAACACAATTATAACATTAAAATTCAGAAGTGGATATCCCACCTGACCCAACTTGACTACATTTCTGCATCATTCGAAAAAGTTAATTTTGTACATCCACTGATGTAATTTACAATCTGCTAAATTCTATTTCCTTTGTTAATAGCTAAGTAAGTCTTGTCTTATTTAGGTAATTTAATAAGTATATAAATTTTGGCTCACAACTCTAAATATTTAAATCTGTTAATACAAATCAAAAGGATTCGCAAGAATGGGCACATTATCATTTATATTAATGTCATTTGGATAAGCTGTATTAATATTTTTATAATTATTTTATATTATTTATCTGCGTAGCTATTCCAGACAATTTCAAGACAAATTCTCTCTCAAGATTAGTTCTAGTCACGATTTCCCTCTCAGCCAATAGCAAAGTACCTCTTTAGCAAACAACTACCCATTTCTCAACTTAAATTTCACCTTAAAGCAAAGCTACTTCACCTAGAACTCTGATAGTTTAGACTCTCGGCGAAACTAAGCTTGCGTGCCCGTCTAGCTATTTAAAAATCGTATATTGATTTGAGATATTTTGTGACAATCACCCGCCGTTTGAAAATCTAATCAAGTCGCTAAGGTATCTAAAAATAATGTCTGCAGATCGGATAACTTAAATGTATATGATATTGTCTATTCAATTTTTTTAAAAATATACATAGTAATCGAGTCTTAGTTCTATTTCTCATGTTTTTTTTGAATTAATTGATTTAGTTGTAAGCTTTTGGAATAGAAGATTGAGATTCAGATTACGTTTCAACCCACGTTTGCTTTTATTATAATCTCAGGATTATCTTACCGTCCATACGAAAGTTATACAATATTCATTTATTATTAATACTGTATATTTTTATTGTAAGAAATGTGTAGTGATATCTGGTGTTCTTATTTATTCGTATGAATTCTGGTATTCGTATGAATTCTATAGTCTGGAGTTCTTATTTATTCGTACGAATTCTGAATCTTGATTTCGAATTCGAATTTCTTCACAGAAATTATATCAAATTAATTGCATTAAAAAATGTAACAACATTTTGTTCAGTGGTTGTGTTAAGTAATTAAGCTTAAAAAACAAAATGCTCATTTGTAAATAATTAAAAAAAATATTTACAAAAATTTTAAATAAAATTCCGACATTTTTAACCGGACGCGAAATTCAGCTATAGAAAAACACGCGCAGCCAAAATATTTAGTTTCAAATATTTTCCTACCATAGATTCAGTGATTACTGCAGCTACAAAAGCATTAAGTGGGTCTTTAAAGTGATAAAATAGGAGTGCCTTAAAAGGTTTATGAGTTCCAAATCTAAATTTAATTGCTATAGATACATTGAATTAAGCAAACATATTTGATTTCGTAAGATTTCAGTTGAAGTTAGCGCCTTAAAATCTTTATGATTAATTCAATGAGTGTAATACGTTTCGATGTTGATTGTTTTAAACACAACGGTGATTTTTTTTTTTAAATTTCATTATTGTTTGTTTGAATACAGTCTTTAAATTATATTATTTCGTTTGATAGCAGTAATAGCATCGACGCAAAAGTTCTTTTTTTTTCCCTTCAATATTTTTGACCAAAATTGCCTTAAATGAGCACAATATATCCCTTTTATTAACAGTATTTCTTTAACTTTTCCTTCGCATGTAGATTCGTTAATTCATAGTAAGCAAGAAATCCATAGTTGGGATATGACTTAGTCAAAAGTTACATAACAAAGGGAATGTAACTAACAACTGTACAATTTTAAATTAGTAGACCACATTTCAATCATTTATTTAACTATACAAATACGATCCGGTCATTTTTAATCCACTACTCGAAATTATTATTATTTCTTCGCACTCAGGACCATATTAATTTTTATATGACATGATAATTAAGTATTATTTCCTTTTTACTCATACTAATGATAATTTTTACATTTGCACTAATTTCTTAGGTTATTCAAAGACGTGGAGATTATGGTAATGCTCAAAATTATTTCGATAAAGCTTGGAATGAATACAAGACGGGATTCGGAAACTTAAAGAAGGAATTTTGGATTGGTATGCATTCTTAAAAAATGATATTTTTTTTATTTATACAGTAGAAAATTATTAGTTTCTAGCTTTAACTCTCTTTTTTTGGCTTTTGCTATTTTTTGAGGATGAGTTTCAATGCTTATGAATTAAATGATTGAAAAAAAAATTCACAATTTAGTTCGTGATTTCCTTCTTTAGTCTATTTTGTCAGAAATAAATTTGGATCATATAAATAAAAAATGGGAATCATGTTTCTGTTTCAAAAATAGTTTTTTAATTGAATTACTATCATGAGAGTAGTACAAGAATTATTGATGTATTATTAACTTTCGTCTTAAAATTAAAAGAAAAATAATAGTGTTCATGAATATTTCGCTTTTTTGAGGTACATTATCTAATCTCTGTATTTTAAATGACAAGATTAATGGTATCAGATAAGGAGCATAATCTTTCAAATTGTTTCAAGGTTTTTTTTCTCTAAAAATTATGGTCACAGACCTATAATTTAAAGCCTAAATTCATTTATAATTTCTTTAACAATACTTGCCAAAGCCCTACATTTATATATATTTTATTTATACATTATATAAAAGTTTTGATTGAATTGATAGCTGCTACATAAATGTATACGATACTATAATTAACTAAGATAAATTCAAAACAAAGCCGCCAAGTACTTTTGAAACAGATTTCTTTTTAAAGTCACTGAAACATTTCATACACAATGACCATTTAATCGATAGTGTGTCACTTTCAGAATATTCTTTAACGGATTTACAACAAAAGGCTTGTTTCTTGCTGTTAGACATATTTTACCACTTATCATTCTTCGAAAATAAAGCTTGCTAGGGGATCAAATTCAAATACAGTGTTATTGTGAGAACTATTCATTTTTTCTATCAAAAATATAGACATCCGATAAATGTATCAAACGTGTTACTTTAAATATTTTTATTCCTTACTTAAATTTTCCTAGCATTGCAGAAAAAGTGCTTGGATGGTACTTATTTAAATACATAAATTATTTTTTATACATTACTTCTTTAATTCCCACACAATTACTTTGAGTCGATAAATCTCTGTGATAGTTTTCTTTTCATGAAATGACTATTCGATAGTTTTTTGGTAAAGATCCTTATTAAATGCGTTGTAATTGTAATTTACCGCCATTCAGATTTCTCTTCCAAGTGTAGACCATAAGCCAACCCTGCGTTTTCTAAGGGATGGAAAATATAAGTTCTAAATAATCTAATTCGCAATGCGAGGAAGCAAGAAAGTAAAGTCATTAGTATTAGAGCTAATTTCGCAAAATAAATAACTTTTTGATGCATTATAGGAGCTTTATGGATCCACGTGCGCAATAAAGGGGAATTTTGGAGAAATTTAAAGCTTCTAGTTTCTTCACTTTACTAAGATTTGGAATCATATCTTTAAGCCACAACCTATTGCAAAGCTCAACAACTTTGAATTAAACAATTTCTGTGATATTAGCACTCATTTATATTTTTTCATGAAAATAATAATCTCGCTACCTTAATTATGTTAATCCTTAATTTAAAATACAAGGACAATTGAAAAGCACTCAACTTATATGAAATAACACCTCGCAATAAGGTCTAGGATCAGGTAAATGTTTAGCATCTAGTTTTAATCTTAATACTGTCATCGCCTAATGTCAAAGTACCCAATCGAAACTTGGAACACGTTTCCAGACAGAAAATTGTTTTAATTTTTTTGAACGTTTGCGGTAATGTTACATTTGCATCCATTCATCAGTTCTCTTAAAATTTCGAAACATTCGAAAAATGCCTCATTTTTCATTTGAACACGTGCATTTCAAAACTCATTTAGCATTACAGTATAGGAGGCGAAACATGGAACACATTTTACACCAGAAGAAAGGGATTGATTCAAATAGAAATGAGTAACATTATAAAACAAAATGCTGTTTTTTTTTAATAAGATAGCGAAATTAAAATATAAATTAATCATCCAAGCGATTTGTTATCGTGAAAACAGCGTTCTAATTTCGGGTCCTATCTTTCCATATTACACAAAAACATTTTTAACCTCCTCAGAACCAAGGTCAACTTTCAACCATAAATTTTAGAATAATTTGTATCAATCGGTTCTAAGAACATGAAGAAGTACTGAAAAAAAATTATTTTTATTTTTATTTTTGAGAAATTAAGTGTCTCCTGGAGGAGACATTAGGACAAAGTGACATCATAATGTTAATTTAAAATATTTAATGAGTAATTCATAATAATTAGCATAATGAGCAAAATGTAAAATTTGAATCACAAAATATTCTTGTCCGAACTGTTTGCAGAAGAATCCTAATTTCCAAAATTTATCACACATTCGTTTTTTTTCTCTTTCTATTTATCTTATACTGTTAAATAATTTCTCAATTTTAAGTTGTTTATTATTGTTGTCTGAGAGTACGGGAGTTTTAGTTTTTTCTGCCCGATACATTCGAATTCCGAAAATTTTAAATTAAACATAATTACAGTGATCACTATAATTATGTTTCATTTCATTTTCTGACAGATTCTTTCCTGTATCATTTAACTATCTATATTTGGTGAATTCAGTTAGCAATTAAAGAATATAATTCCGACCTGAAATAAATTCCGTAATTATAATTTCAAATCGATTGATTTTGATAACCATTGACCCAATGTCTCCTACAGGCGACACTGCGTTCTAAATCAGAAATGGAAAGATTTGATTAAAAAAAAATTAATAATGTTATATAGAAACAGCAAGTTTAAGGAATTCAACAGTGCGTTTAATAATTTTTTATTACACAAATAATAGAAAATATGAACACTTAGCGATGCGCAAGCGTATAATTTTCTTTTCTCGGAAAACACTTTTTTCATTTTACTATAAATAAGCTAAGAATGTAAAATGTTCCAAAAACCACTTTTTTCTCAGAACTACCATCTATTAACAAGAAAATTAACTAATTCTGGGTACCAATGACGCCTTTTCTTTAACTTGGCGGTATTTATTGAATGTGTTGTTTAGTGTCTCTTACAGACGACGCTGGAACTCAGGAGGTTAATAAATCAAAGCCAGAAAGAACTAATGTATGCATATCTCTAAAATTATATTCTTTCAGTTTCAAAGACATAAATTTATTTCATGTTGTAAAAACAGCTAAATAGAATCGCATATGTATTACTCGGTAGTTTTCATTCTCGGTAGTTGGAGGTAAATCACCTCTAATTCCTAATAAAAAATAAATCCTAGAACTGACTAATAATTTTCCGGTTAAATGTTTTACAATTTTTGAAATGAAATATTACTGCTTCATTATCAGCAAGGTCTGCATAATTGCCATTAGATAAAACTTAAAAGGAGTATAATGTAACAATAACAATATATGGAGTCATGTTCACATATTTATATGATAAAAACGCTGTCTACTCTTTCCGCATATGGTTAGAGGCTAATGATTGAAGAAAAACTTTCTCGTCAAAGTTTGCATCTTATTTTTTTTCCGTTTTCATCAGTGGCTCTAAAACTGCTTATCAGTATTCAACAGCTTCTCCATTACATAAAATTTGTATGCATGATAATAATGAACTTCCTTTGTTTTAGAAGCTGATTCTGCTGCTATATGTACATTTTATTGGATTAACTTAAATACTTAAGGGTACTCGGCACAATTTGACCATTTTTTTTTATTTAAGTGTTTAAACTTATCTTTTGAGTATATTATTAACACTTACTATTAAACAAAATAATTTTACCATGAAAAAAGGCTTAATTTGATAAAAACAATTTAAAAATTAAATTTTTTTAAAAAATTTCAATGATTTTAAAATTTCTTCTTCTTTCACAATTATCATTATTTTGACACCAAATTTTTTTTTCAGGCTCATAAGAATATATGTAAAAACCTTAGGGATCGATTTTGTAATAAACAAATTATAGTTTTTGAGAAAAAAAATTAAAAACATACATCTATGGAAAATAGGCCAAAAAACATGATTTCTGCTACATTTTCTATTATAATAATTTTTCTATTCAAAATATTGAAAAATAGATCCCTAATTTTATCAAGCACATTAAAACAAACAAACACACTAAAATTCAAGATGTTTAATAAATATCTGTTAAAGTTTTGTAGTTTTATAGACCATGGTTTCATGAAAATTCCCAAACTGAGAAAACGCTATTTAAAAAATAATAATCAGTAAAAAAATATCAAAACAATGTCTAATTTTTGTAATAATTTGTCAATATAATGTATAGATATATACCTTTAAAATAAAGCACAATATAGTTCAATTTGAAAACATTTAACAAAAATGTAAGCTTTTATAAAAAGTTTGTCTGAGCCCGAAATTGCGAAAAATTTTAAAATCTTCATCTGACTGCTCTTTGAAAGAAACATATATTAAATATATTTAAAAATAAATGAAATATATAAGATAAATAAAGTATATAAAATGTGCAATGGAAAATTTAAAATATTTTGTAAAATTTATTTTGCTACTTAATTTTAATATAAAATAAAGTAAAAAATGTTTATTCTAAATTGTACTATTTTTTCAATCAGATCATTTCAAAACTTCGCATAGTTATACCAGAGGTATCAAGGTACATTTTGAGCTAAGAATTGAAAAATCGATATTTTCATCGATTTTGGGCATTTGAAAAGTGCCAAGTACCCTTAAAAATGTTATGCTCGTTGTTCTCGTATTTCGTTTCATGTCGTGTTTTTCGTGTCCTTTTTTTGATGTAATTCTTTAATAAGAATTTAGTTTTTCAATTATATTCATTAAATACGACACAGGGTGCTTACAAAAGAATATTCCAAATTTGAAGAGCTACTATTTCAAAACAAAAAAAAAAAACTATAGCCTTTTGGGACGAATTAAATTTAAAATGATACTATATCGTTTATAAAATTACAAATCTTTGATGTGATAACTAACATGTTGCTAGGTTATAATTAATGGCACTGTATGCTCTTATAATATATTGTGCCAAACACAAGATTAAGATATTACTATTTTTTAAGCAAAAGCAATTTAAAATTGAAGCTCGAGTGAGAGAACAAAATAAAGTTTAATAAAATTACATGCATAGTTATATGTAAAGTAAAACCAATGCCATGTATTAAATTAAAAATGTTTGATAGATGATTTCCCACCACAACTTAAGCACAAACGATTTCTAATCGATAATAGAGCTCAACCCAAGCTTTTTTTAGCGTGTAAATTATATAGTTTGAATGGTTATAGTTATCCAGGCGTTATTTGTTCACTAACCACTTCCCGTACTTAATAAAGTCTAACTTATGATGTAGATCTTGGTCTAAATATGAATTGCACGATACAGACTCGCGTGATAAATATTTTAGGCCAAATATGAATAGCCCGAGTCAGACTCGTGATGAAGATTTTAGCACAAACACGAATATATCACGAGTCAGACTCGTGGATTGAAAATTGGGTCCAACATAAATATCAACAGTCAGACTCGTTAAAATACGGTAAGAAACTAATATTTAGAAATGTGAGCGTATGTGTAAGTAATTTTATAATAGATACAGATTCAAAGGTAGCATTTATTATAGTTGAATTATACACTTATGTTGAGTATTTTAATATGCGAAATAAATATCCTTGGTCTATAAATATAATAACAGTTTATAATATTGGGAGCCATTTTGTAGTCGTAGTATTATTATAATTTTTAAGACAAAGGCACATTTTTTTTACACAAGAGCTGTATCACATAAAGCAAATAACTATATCACATTTACATTTCGACTCGTATTGCAACTGTTTTCGAGCTTCACTTAGGTCTGTTTATTGCGCATTGTCTCTTACAACTTGGGCACGTATTTCGTCGAGCTGAATGGCAGGGAAAGAGGTTAATATTCCCCGGTAGCGGCAGAAAAACATTTCATCTTTATGTTGCACCAAAGAGAAAAAAATTCGGAAAGTGTAACATTACGGCTTTTTCATAGCCACTGATCAAGAGCAAAGTTGACATATGCTCTGCAACCAATCCACCACATCGAAACTCTGGATATAGTTCGCGTTTCAAGGGATGATCACATGGAACAGCTGTAATTTTATAAATTTTAAGGCGTTGTTTTTAATTTAATTTGTTCAAAACAGTTGTAACTCCTTCAGGTTTGCAATTGTAGCTCTTCGGGGTTGAGGTATTTTTTATAAATATTCTGTATAACACATACAGTAATATCTCGTTTAGCGATACATTTGGAATCTCAGACGACAAAGCGCTAAAGAAAACACGTTAAATGAGATCATTTAACGCATATTAAATTAGGAAAAAGGAAAACATGCGATGAAAAATAAACGCATTTTACCTAAATTTTATGTATTTTACATACGAATATTAATTCTGTGCAGTATAATATATTACACAATACATAAACATACACACATAAATATTAAGCTTATTTTTGTAATGAAGGTTCTAGCTCTTCTAAAGTTTTGGAATTTTTTACATTGAGGTCATCTAGAGTCATTCCTCACTTTCTATTTTTCTCGTTAAGGAAACATCGGTAGCAGGAGACAACGTCCAAATCGCTTCGCCTTGCTTTTGCTCTCATTTCAGAATCTGGATCATTCTCCATTATTTGATCAACAGTGTCGGTTATAGTTATCAAACTTTAATTGAGGAAATCGTCAGTAAATGTTTTCGGTTCTACATTTTCAGAATTACTTTTTCAAATTCTACAAAAATTCATTGTTCTGCATCATTGCCGGCCCTAGCGTTTATGTCCTAGTCAAACCCCAAAAATGCCATCCTCCATGCTTCAAAAAAAAATTTTAAAATATTTTTAAGCCAATTTTCATATATAAGTGGGTAGAAAAAATTTCTTGAAATCTGTCTGCGACGCGTCTCACAACACGTATATAAATATCCAAAAACCACTCTGTTTCTGATGCATTTTAATAAGCTTGTTATATCTGGTATGTAGTGCCTCTCAAACCATAAGAATACCCCCTTCTAGTCTTCATTTGCCTCTTAAATGCTTACCTTCTTTAAATAAATAAAGGCATCATAATATCGAGGTACCCTAGTGATGTTTTTCTTTCCCATGAAGTTTAGATTTTGGGTAAACATGGGCGACTCGTCCTCTGGGTAACTTGCGATCATTCTCTGATTTCAACCCTAATTCTTGTCAATAATTTTTTCTCTTTCCTCTTTTTTTCAAATGTTTCGAGCACACTTAAACTTTTTTAGCGCTATCTAGTCACAACTGGTTTTTGCACAGTTAAATTCCACCATCACTCACTCATTCCTAATGTATTGGAATTTACTACTCATTTATTTTCTAAATCAAGGAATCGAAACATACTTTTATGGTTTATGCTAATGATTCTCACCGTAAGCAATAACTTTTCTCGAATACTGCCTTGGGCGGCCTTGCTGTCAGGTGTTGAGGGTCATTCATTGATAAGACTATCTCCATGTGTATAATTGACATATTATGCACGTTCACTGCACACTTATCATTATTGTATCATACATGATAATATATACATTTTCAAATTACTTTACATTTATGCACCATTCAATTTTCCTTTCTTTTCAGTCGTTGGTAAGACAGTTCTCATTCGTAAGTATACTACATGATTTGCTTTAATTATTGTATCATACAAAGGTTGTTTTTAAGTACTATTTTTAAATATAGCAGTTACAGCTTTACCGTTGCCATTCCATGCATATGTACTGAGTGTACTTTTATCTCATAGTTAAACACAGATGCTGACAAGGACGCATTCAAATGTATTTACTCTTATTTGTGAGCATTTAAAATGCTTCACTCAATTGAATATGCTATCGATTGTGAAGTACGTGATGTGATTCGTTTCCCGATTGCAAAAGGCGTGAATCTGCCGAAATCCATCAGGAGATTAATAAAGTGCATGTAGAAATCACTATGAGCGATGGAATGGCAGAAAAATGGATGGAATCATTTAAAAAATGAGAATTAAAGTATTCTACTTGGCCCTAAAAAAGTGAAGCTCTAGCAAACAATTTCAGCAAGCAAAATCACGTGTACTGTGTTTTGTGATGATAAGGGGGTGTTGCTTGTGGATTGTTTGCTCCAGTTGACACGATAAAGTTCGAAACTCATAGCGGTACCTTAATCCTTCAGCAACCGCTCAATGCAAATCAAAAGGCATGACAGTCTCAGTAAAGGGATTGTTTTGCTGTGTGACAATGACTGTCTACTCGTGGCTAATAGAACCAGAGATCTCATCAGATCATATGGCTGGGAGCAGCTAGATTTCCCTCAGTATAGCTTTGATTTAGCGCCTAACGATTGCCACTTGCACTCCTCTACTTTAAAAATAATTTAGGCGGTCAGTGACATGACGACGATGCTGATGTCAAAACGACCATGCTGAAATGGTAAGCCCATTAGGTAACAGATGTCTGAGAGTATAGAAAACATAAGTTGCTGTATGATATGATTCTTGTCTTAGTACAGTGGAGATAATTATGTTGAATGGCTTTCTTGTAAAAATAAAATCGTAAATTTTTTTTTTCACTTTTTTCGGTGCTTATTTAAACACCACCCTGATACGTAATAATATACAGATACTTAAAAGTATTCCCCAAATAACTCTATGTACTGACACCATTCATTTTCTTTCTCTTAGGCGTTGATAAGGCTCTTTCTATGCGCATGATGGCAGGTTATATGGATACCCTACACACTTATCTGTATTTTATCATTCATAATAACAATATATATACTCAAAAGAGTATTACGACATTACTCTATATTATATGCAACATTTCTTTTTTCTACCCTGTTCAATCTTTTCCATATTGATTATAAAAATAATTTAATTTGCGATAAAATTTTAAGAAACAAGGCGAATGACAAGAAAATACAGAGTTAAATTGAGAAAAACAAATTAATTGTGTGACTTCGAATCGTCAATAGTCAAGTAAGAGCTAAAAGAGGTCTTACTGTACTAACTTTTTGTACATTAAGTTTTATTTACCAGATATCACAATTTAACCAACTGATATTTATATGAAATTAGGAAATGACAATCTCTTCGCCATCACAAACCAAGGTAAGTATTCAATAAGGATCGAAGTGACCAACAAAGAAAAAAAGTCTGCTTTTACTGTTTACGATACGTTCTACATAGATGATGAAAGTGAAAAATACAAGTTGCACATAAAACAGTGCAGCGGAGAAGCAGGCAAGTATAATTTCAGTTTCAAACATTTTTGAGTCATATGACGAATAGCTTTTATTAGTAACAACAAACAAATAATACTTTGCAGTCGTAATATTCGAATGGTCTTTGTATCGATCATGTCGCTGGCGATGTCTTCGTCAAGCCACGGATTCGAATCTTGTTTCCAATTAAGACCCTCCGATAAAAGTGGTTGCTGTACGTTCGAGATATTGGGCTTCAAAGTCCCCACGTGGTTTATCTTACATATGGAGATTGAGTGTCAATTGAGGTGTTGAGCTCGTCATCTCTCAGGTTTCGTCTCGCCTTGACTCAAATTTACACAGTTTATTTGGCAGCGTTCAGCAGACCCTGTGCCGAGTAATATATAGGCAGCCGAAGAATAATCTATAAACAAATAAATAAAGTTTTAATAAACCTGAAGAGAAAAAGTAAATTATATATGAATAATTTGTACTATAAATGTTTTTTTTTTCAATAACTGCTTACATGTATAGATGTCTTCGGTAAAAAATATGCACTAGAAACGCTGCATAAGAAATTAAAATTTTTAAAATAATCTTTAAAAGAATAAAAATGACTCCAAATGAACAGAGCTGTTATGCAATAGATATAAATTACTGAATATAAGAACTTTACATACGGTTAAACTTCTACACCATTCCAAAGTGAGAAAATTGAGCATAGAGAGAGTTAACGAGCATCAGCCTTACTACACTACGGGTCTTTGGTGTCTTCAGGACTCGAACCCACAACTCGCCGAAAACAACACCATCGTAACCGCTCAGCTACCGTGGTTGCATAAAAATGGCTTAGTACGAAGTATGGTGCATATAATATAATTCAAATGTCCACTTTATTACGAAAATTTTATTGTGATTATAATAGGGTACACCGTGAATTGATTGTTTTGAATTGCGTAATTTAAATTAAGCATTGTGCGCCGTGGACGTACGAGGGAGTTCAAAAAGTACCTTTTTCTGTTAACAGTCGGAATTAAATTTTAATTTGGCAGCTAATTTTATTTCTGCCGCATCGAGTTATCACCGTCGATGAGATCTGGACTTCCTGTTACTCACCAGAAACCGAGCAACAATCCCAAAGATGGGTTACTTCCCCTGAATCTGCGCCTACGGGCCTTACCATCTTTTGGTAGGTACGAGAATCATAATCACGAGGCAACGCATTCGTCTTATTCCTTTTCATGGGGTTTATTGTCTTTGGTAAACACGAGCAACGTGCCTTCAGGGATAACTTAGCGATCCTTCTATATTTTCAACCTTTCCTCCTGTAAACCAATTTCTTATATCCTTATGATTTTTTTTCATATGTCTATACCATACTTTTGCCCTGTTTGGCACGACATAACTGTATCTGGCGTGTGAATGAGTGAAGGTGGAGGTTAATGGCTCCACCTTCACTCACTTCACTTCCCAACCAAGGAAGGCAAAACTGTAATCTTGACACTTGAAAAAATGGGAAAAAAAGACAAGAATTGGTTGACAAGCAGAATGGTCTGAAATAGAAAAGAATCGTTACGATATCCAGGGGGCCGTCACCCGTGTTTACCAAAAAACCACAAACCAAATGGGAATCGAAAACGATCAATAGGGCGCCTGGGGTGAGTGATGCCCGAATTTACCAGAAAAATAAAAGTCCATGAGGGCAGCCATATCTGGCTCGTGCGCAATTAAACTTCACATAACCGTGAATCTGCTCAAAAGAAGATGAAGACGGGTTATCGTGACGATGAAATATGGGTCAGCGCGCGAGGTTTTGGTTGTGAGAAGTATATTACTCATGGACTTCTTAGAAAAAGGAAAAACGATTACCGGACAACTTTAGAATTTACTTACCCATTTCTTATTTGTAACACCAGATGCTTTTTGAACATCCCTCGTACTTATCCGAAAGCATAAATTTTAAACGTAAATTTATCTTCAGAAACTAATCTGCTGTTTTTCATTTGTGTGAATGTAGGAGATTCTATTGGAAATCACGATGGAAAACTGTTCTACACGAAGGATCAACCTAACCGTGAAAATGGATCTAAAGAGGGACCTATGCATACTGGGGGATGGTGGCACAATACACTTCCAAGCTCTAATCTGAATGCTCTGAATAATAATGGAGAACCGCACAAAAGTATCCTCTTGGGGATGGCATGGTTTTCGATGGGTGGTTTCTCCAGTTCTATTATGTCTTCCGAGATGAAAGTTCGATGCAAAAATCATTAAAATGCAAAACTATGGAGAAGTTCCAATACTTTGATTTAAGATTATACGCATCACCATGCGGAGTGGAAAACAATATGGTTTTGATTTCAAGGATTTTAATTAATTTTTTGATTGTATGAATTTAGATTTTAGGTTTTGATTGTTGAGTGAATATAATGTTTTTGTCAGCAGTTAAAACTTCTGTTCAAAATAATTGTTTGATTAGCAATCCCATATAAAAATGAGAAAATATCCTCCGAAAATATTGTGAGCACAATAAATATTTTTAAACATTTTTTATGTAAAGATAAGATTCAAGTTTCTGTACGCATTTTATCCTTATAAGTTTTGAATAAAGTTTTGGAGATTTTCATTTCTTTTAGATTTTATGTACTCTCAAAAGCTCTTTAATAATGCTTTATTCTGTAAAAAAAAGAACAAAAACAATTCTTTTTCATGAAAATTATTTCAATATTGGAATATTTTTTGATACGAAGCCTATTTCGTGATCTTAACTTTATGGAAAATAAAAATACTTCATACATGCATTAAGAAACAGACATGGCTTTTTCCTAATTACTGCATGTCCCCATGCCTCCTAAAATCCACGGTAGGAATGATGATGTTTAAGAAAATTCGCATTTATGCTTTCTATTACAGATGGTCTCCACTGTATATTGCATCGTGAAAATTTCTTGTTTAGATAATTTCTACCATCCCCTAAATTTTTGCCCATGAGTTTCGATACATCTCTTATGTAACGTGGAAGCGTCAGTGCACATCATTCATTATGAACAGAAACCACTTCTGGCAACAGTGATAGTTTTGAATAAATGAATATAATAGTATTACAGCAAACAAACAAAAAAATAGAAGTATATACAAAAACATGTCCAGGACTCAAAGTATAGAAAAAGTTTAGTTAAACCACACTTTTCTAAGGCGGGGCGTGTGCAGTGGGATAAATAAGCAATGATCTTTTCTCTCCATACTCTTAAGAAGTTCAGTAACCAGCACTGAACGGGTGAACACCGACGTTTCACTATTACAGCGTATTTAGAAAAAGTTGAAAATTACGCATTCATATCTTCGAATTTCGCTTTCAGTCTGTCCTTTGTTCAAATAAAAAAATCGTAACTGTTTAGGGAAAACAACAAAAAATAACGGGTCAAACAACAAGAGAAAGAAATGGTAATACAATAACTAAAAGGGATTCTCGAGATTCTGTTATTCCCATCTATCGTCGAGCTGTGGGTCCTTTTCAAAAATTTGTAACATGTGATCAGAAAAACCAAAATTTAGAAGATTTCGTGTTACCACTACACTGCGAGATGGATTTTCTACCCCACTGGCGGAGATAGACGGTCAGTTCAATTTGAGTAACTGGAGTAATTTGAAACCTCGCCCTGTCCGTCCAGAAAAAACATGACTGGGTGTTTCTTGCAGAGCTCTTATCATTTAGCCAAAGGAGCCTCTCCCTTAGGTTATTTGTTAAGGCATTTTCACATGCGTCGTAGTTGAAGTGAGCCATACTCCCTCTCCAATATCATCATGATGATACGGAAGGGATATTTTTAGGGAAGGTTGTTTTTTTAACAATAACTGCAATTGATATGCATTCCCTCCCTGTTTTATTGAGTTTAGTTCTTGACAGTTTCCATTTGATGACATCAACTGTCTCCAGTTGCAATGGCGGGTCCATTTTACGCATGAGCCATTGTCAGTATATCGAGATTTATGAGTGGGTGTCTGAGTTGTTTTACAGAGGCAAGTGTTTAGCGCTGGTTGTGTATGCAACCAGTAGTTCTAGGCTTTAATGCCATCTGTTGGAAAATCCTGGGCTGCCCACTTCCGTGACAAGTTGTTTTCCCCTTTACTGGTGGAACGTTTTTCTACCCCGTTGAGGAAGAGGTTTATTAACCTTGAATGTTAGGAGTATTTGGGCCCTCGATCGAATACCCCTAACATGTAAGGTCATTCCCCTAATATTTCTTGGGTCCAGAGAAATCTTATCCAGTCGTTGTTTGCAATGCTCTTAACAACTAGCCAAAAGGGCAACTTGGATTAGTTTTTTTTTTTTTTTTTTTGTATTTTTCAACTTTTGTCTTATCGTTGTTGAGGACAGCAGCCACAGTATAATCTCTGGAATTAAAAGCATATTCTATTTGCATTTTTTACGAGTATAAAAGTAAGTTATCTTGCAAAATTCGTTTAACTCTTCGAATTGAAGTCTGAGAGCAATGCTGTGCAGTTCTTGTACCGCCGTTCATAGTCGCGATCGTGTGCGGATGGTAATGGGAGTCCCTTTTACTACTCACTTCCTTCAAAGCGTTACAAAGACTTCGTTGCCGTATGTTTCTAAAGAGTTACAAGAAGGTTTTGCAGAACTTATATGTTAGCATGCAATAATTCTACCTTGAAAAGGGTCATTTTTTTCTTTATTACTTATTTGAGAAAAAAAATTCGAATTTAAGAATTCAATAACGACAACAGAAATTAAAATGCGTTGAAAACTGGCACAATAGGAAATCTCTTTTGGCACTGCAAAACAAGACCAGACGAGGTTTCTTCGGAAAGAAAGATTGAGGGTTAGAATCGCTGTAGATACTCAAGATCAACCGTCCTTCCCTTCTACAGGGTAGAAAACCAATATCCCAGGGTAGAAAGCATCGCAGCCAAAATATTGATCCAGGACATGAACACTAGATGACAGCACAGCCTAGAACTGCTGGTTGCATATACCATCGACACATACGCACTTCTGTGTGTCTTACTAAGACACCTATTCATGGAGCAGGATTAGTCATGTACCAGCTACGAGGCTCGTGTTGAATAGACCCGCTACCTCTACTACAGACAGTCGACGATGTCAAATGCAAACTATCCAAAACGACACTCAATACAATAAGGAGAAAATTAATATCAGGTGCAGTAACGATTAAGAAATAATTTTCTCTAAATATCATTCAGAAAATCCTATGATTAATCCAAATAATCACAATGATATAAGAAGGGGAAATATTTAGCCTCTCTCCTCAAAAACACCGACAGAAGTTAAAATTTCCCTAATCTGAAAGGGAATCCCTTTTGGCTTAGTTGTTATCAGCAGTGCAAAGCAAGACAGTACGAGCTTTCTTTGAATCCAAGGATTGAGAGTTCGAAGCACCTTATCACTCAAGATCAAACAACACCCTCTGCAACGAGGTAAAAAAAAACATTTCCTAAAAATGGCGGCGGGGGACGGGGACATTCGCGCCGAAAGAGCAATGTTTCATAGAAATTCAAATTATATTCAGTATGTCAATTGCTTGGAGAATAGACCAGACTCTACTGCTGGTAATGATCCTGAAATCGGAATAGAATTCTAAAGAAAAATTTAGAATGCAATAAGTGCTCGAAAAACCAGTAAAGTACAGAAAGTTCTGATCCCGCTTAATAGCTTCTCCTATTTTGGGTAATTCCAGGATGCACGTTTCGAGTAACAAATTATATTTATGCGTACTTTTAAATAATCTGCCATATGAAAAAAAGAAACGCGAATAAAGAATTGTTCCCACGTTAACAATAGCCTTCAATTTTAAAAAACAGTTATTATTTTGGGCACTTTTTGCCAGAATAAAACGAACTTTAAAGGAATTAATCCAATATTTCTCAGCTCTGACGTTGATGTAATGCTACGAAGTCTGAGAGCCCAATCATGAACGACGCGCAACATTATGTTTATAATCAGAGCTCTAAATCATTTTTATACTTTCAGCCGTAGCCTTTTTAATTTACCCTTAATCCTTTAAAAAAACTTTTTTCTATATTTATATACACATACACACACATACACACACACGTATATAGGAAAATGTATATAATTTCACGGTCTACATTTACTCAAAGATTTCATGCCAGAAGGCCCATTGTTTGATCCTGTATTCGGCTTACTGCAGAATACAGGAATGAGCGTTTAGGATGGTGCAGACAATGTGCACTATGAGCCAGACTTTGGTGGACTTTCGTACATCTTACTGATGAGATTCAGCCTGAATATTTATTTTTGGAGTACCTCTATTTGGAAAGAGCCTCAAACACGATACAATCCCTCCCTCATCAGGGGAAGGAGTAATTACAATGGTGGAGATGAAATGGTTTGGGTGGCATTTTGTTGGTTGGACGCACATGTATGCATGTGTTTGACAAATACTCCCTGACTGTTATAAGTTATAAAGAAGACATCTTAGAGCTCTATTTTCAAGTTTTAAGGGAAGCAGTTTTTCCTAAGATTCTGAAAATGGCTGACAACGTTTGCCCTCTTATAGATCAGAACGATTACCTAGGACATGAGAGTATCCGTCGCATGAATTAGCTAGTCAGAAATCCGGACCATAACGCTATACAGAATTTCTGGGACGCTCTTGCCCTCCGAGAACCATCCCGAAAATAAAAACCGCCTTGATACAGGAGAGGAATGAAATGCCACGGGGACTTTTCAACAGCTCATTTCACAGTCTAGTATGTTGTCTATCTATGCGACCAGTCTGGATGTTAGAGGGGACTGTATCCCATATTATATACATTTTCAGTTCGATATTACAGAGGATATTTTGAACATCATTGCAATGTGACTGTTAGTGATAATTATTTGCATAAAAGATAATTTTCGAGCTGTACGTCTCTTTTTCTATTCTAATATATGTTTATACCCAATCTCACTAAAACATTTCCATTACTTTTTCATAAAATCGACTCATTGTGCTAATTCTCTTAACTTTCCATACGAATGTATATATATATATATATATGAAAAGAGTTAACGATATTATTTTTAAAATTAATTTGTAATTCAGTTGTGACATTATGAAGAAACTCGAAATTCTTGAATTAGGAGTCTAATAATTACAAGAGAGAGCAGATCTATATGGTGATAGCGTTGTTGGACGCAGCGCAACCTACTTCCCCTCGCTTCTGTAGTTAAGTCAGAACAGAGATAATAATTGTTCATATTGCAAATTTGAGGACGCCAAATGCGTCGTTTCGCATTCGTGTCTAATGCGAAAGAAAGCAAGCCTTTTCCTGTTTGGAACTTACATGCAAGGATTTTCTCAGATCGTGTGGTGCAAGATTTAGGCATCTTTCGGTATTTTAGATGCAGACAAAAAGTCTACAGGGAAATCTGCCAACGGATATGAAATAGGGATAAACAGGATTTTGGCAAATTTACTGCGCATGATTATATAAATTAGGAAATCGAAAGGATTTGTACCAGAAAATAAAGTGAGCTTCCCACTAAACGCGTTAAAGTATAGAAAAAATTAGAAAATTAAGTAAAATTTTTAAATGAAATCATTACTCATATATATATAACAATAATTTTAATTTCCTAAGTTTTTTCATTCTCTAACTCAAAAGTAAAGAGTTCATTCCGATTTTCTGATTCAATCCCAAATTATCATCTAATTTGTTAGACCACGCACTCATAAAATCTGTTGAATCTACTTTCCCATAGTCATAAATCTGTCGGAAATAATCCCTATTAGACTGACAGACGTCATATCAATCCCTCAATAGAATCCCATCATCTTGTATAACGTGATTTGGAAATATCCTTTGTTAGCACTTCCAATAAATTCGACTACACGGTAAAAATTATCTCTCTTCTGTGCTCTTCAGATGTAATCGAGATAGTGGAGCTGCGCCTCTTGGCTTTTTACTTTAATACTGTATATCTCTCTCAGCAAAACGAACAAATGAACTCAAATGAAAAAGAGAGTACTCATTTTATTTATTTATTCGGATGTTTTATCAAAATCGTTTTAATCTTTAAATTCATTATAATAAGCGGCAGGACAATTCCCTGTTCGATAAAATCTGCCAATATAGGCATGTGAATAAGGGGCGCCTAGCACGCAAATATGGAAAGGCCCAGACGTACGAAATTTTGTGAGCTGATTTTATATGGTGATGATGATATGCACCTCGAAGTAATTTTATCGAAATTCACTGTAAATTTTTTAATTTCTTCGCTGAAGGATATTTTTTTATACTTTGCGGTCCGGTATTCGAAAGTAACATCGCATGATTACGATGCATTTGAAAATCCAATTGTTCTGAAGAATACTAATTTTCTTTTTGCAAGTGAACTAATTGCCGAATTTCGCTGGAAGAAATTTTGAAATGAATCAATTATCAACTCGAATAAGTGGTTTTAAAAAAACGAAGGTACTTTCCTTTCCTCTAGAAAATATAGTGTTATCATGGGTTTCATGACCATTTCTGCATATACGAATACGACAAATGGACTTTAAAAACTCAAGAAAAGAAATGGGTTCCAGAAATTCAAAGAAATTTGTATGGATCTCTCTCTCAGATCAAACGAAACTAGAATAATTAATTTTAAATGCATATTTCGAAGGGTTATCGTAAAGTCTTTATTATTATTAATAAACAACAGAGATACATCTGGATAAAATTTACTTCGCATTTTAATTGGTCATTACGTGCATATGTTGCAAATTACAACGATTAATGTTGATTTGTTTGGTTTCAGGAAAACTTAGATTGAAGTAATCCACAGATTGAGAAAATCTTAGTATCCAGAGATATCGTAGAGTTTTAACTATTATCAAAAAAACTGTGGTAACTTAAATTTTATTTAAAACTCTTAAGACTTCTCTAAGTGGCCGTGGTAGCCTAGTGGTTAAGGGATCGGATTCGTGGCCGGCGGTTTTCGTTCGGTCTCGGGTTCGCGCCTTGATGCCACTTAAGACCCGCCTTGTAGCCGGGGCTGATGCACGTTGAATCTATCGAGACCCAAAGTCCTCCCATTGCTGCGGTGTAGAAATTAGGTGAAGAGGTGCCAGCTCGGGTGTCGTTCTCGTCACTTGATCGAGGTTCATTAGAAAAATTAAGACTTCTCTACATAGTCACCAATACTGTGGGTTACTTCGGTGTATAAGGCTTCCTGAAATGAAACTAATCAGTAACAGCTGTAATTTGAAACATTTTGTTCAAGATAATTAATAATAATGCAGAGTAAATTCCATCCAAGTATCTCGGTTATTTCAAATTAAACATTTACGATATCTTCCGCAAATTATTCAAATCATATCTGATTTAAAAATAAAAAAAAAAGGTTCCAGATATCGAAGTAACACTGTACAATGCATTCAAAGAGAGTTATTTATTTTAATGTTTATTAAACCACGGAATGAACATAAGTTTTATTTCTGTATTGCTTGGAATAATATTTAAAAGCGAACTGCTGAGTTTTAGAGAGTCTGTAGACAAGTTCTCTAACCAATTCAAGCAGTAAAGAATTAACATTTGTGTCGGAAAGTTAACTTTTTAATTTTAAATTTCCTTTTTTGCCTTGCGATGGGCATAACTGGCCGCGAATAAAATTATTTGCAGTATTGACTACTTCCACTTATCTATTTCTGCCCGACTTAAAGGCCTATTCACTACATTCCAATGCAATTCGCAATTTTGAATCAGCATCAAATAACGAAGATTACACTTTAGCTAGAACCTTAATCTCCTCGTCTGTGCCACTCTAAAATTAGTTCAGTTTTATTTAGTTTTGCGTTGCACTAGAAGCAACAAGAGGCCTATTGGCGATGGACCTCGCATTTTTGAACCTCAGTCAAGGGACGAGCGCGCCACCTGAACTGGCAGCCCATCTGTTAATTTCCACAACACGCCAACGGAAATACTTTGGGGGCCCCGATAGATTTAACGTGCATCAGCCCCGGCTACACAGCGGGTCTTTAGTGGCCAAGGATCGAACCCGCGACTGAGCGAAAACAACGCCGGCCACGAATCCGAAGCCATGACCACTAGGCTAACGCGGCCATCAGCCAGCGCCACTCCAAAAAGAGAACTTTGATCTCCGATGGATTTAACGTGCATCAGCCCCTGTATAGAACGATGATGTCTTTGAGATGGTACGTCTTTGAGGCTAGCTGAATTACCAACCACTTTTATTCTTTGTAGAGGTTTTTTCTGATGTCATTCCTCGAATCCGTGACCATTAACCACTGAATGTGTGATCTTCAATTTTATAGGACGATTCCGTGTAATTTGTACGAAAAGGGTTTTTTATTGCACTACTTTTAAAAAATTAATACCTAAGAAAGAATCGAATGTATTTCTATTATCCCAAAAGCTTTGTTGAAATTGTAGCAATTTCCCAAAGGCCAACAGGATGGATGCATTCCATAAAATAATTCACTGGAAGAAATTCCAAATTCATTAATGGATTATAGTGGATATCATGTTTAAAGAAATCCAATCAATCGAGAATATTGTCAGTAGAGAATTGTCTAATGCAACACATGTATCAGATTGGAGGAGACTAATTCAGTTCAAGTAAGTCAAAGATCTAAGAAGTCCACTGAAGAAGCGAATCAAAGTGGTCTGCTTCTTCCCACAGCATTGAGGGGCCAGACAACCTCTCGGATGAATATCAAGATGAGTTTACTGTTGGCTGGTCCATGTGAATCTGTCTTCTTATTCCAATTTGGAATATACTTCCATAAGGTTCATATGATTATATATATTAACATCAAACTGAAAAGAGAGAAATACGAGAGCTATGGGTCACGGACCTCGTAATTTTGAGCCTCGGTCAGGTGACAAGGACGACACGTAAGATGGCACCTTCCTCTCCACATTTGTATACCAAAGGGAGGACATGGGATCGTGACTAGATTTAACGTGCATCAGCTCCGCTATACGGATTTCATTGGCAGCATTGCTTCAACTCACAACTCGACGAAAACAACGAGAGTCCGTGACCATAGCCACTTGGCTACCGCTGCTACTTCCATAAGCTTCAGAAAGGCCGATAGAACCAATAACTCACAAGCAACCCTTGGGACAATATGTAAGCAGTTTCATGGCCGGTGGGATCAACTTGAGAAGGCATTCAACGTATGTAAATAAAAAAATGTGATAAGGATATCTTTATTACAATAATGTTGTTTAAATAAAGTCAAATATTCAATAACGATTAATCAAAAAAATGGGAATTCTGTTTTTCTCAAAGAGTTAAATTAAAGCTTTTAACTGTAAGTCTCTTTAGTATTTATGCACCATATATATCACATGTACCTTTTTACGCAATTTTTTTAATCTTTGTTTAAATGGAAGTTTTATTTGAGAATTTGACGTTGCGATTTTTCCATCATCAAATATATTTTGCTTTTAATTTTATGAAATCGGAAGCAACTAATTAATTTTTAGCTGATCATGCCAAGATTAAACAGAAGACAACACGAGTACTCGAGGAAATTTACTTTTTATCCCACTGTGAGTTCGGATATATCTACAGATGTATTACTCAGTGAGCCTTTTGAAATTGAAATTTTGGACGGAACAAAATGGCAATTGATTCTTTACCCAAAAGGTCGCTGTTTTCGGAATTTCACATCCTTGTACCTTAAAAAAATGAGCTGTGATATTGATACAGATATAACCTTCGTAGACTTCTCTTTTGAATGTGAAATGACCCACAACTACGTAGAATTCCAAAACATCTGCTTCCTCAGAAACGATTGTTGGGGAAGTCCTACTTTTTCGCGAATATTACATTCTGGATCTCAGAAGGCTGAAGTCACGTTTAAAATAATTTTCGGAATATCTAAAAGTAAAACACTTGGTGAATTCGACACGAGAACACCTGAAAATGATCTAGAAGCTCTCTCTAAAGATTTGTTGGATTTTTTCATGAGTGGGGAGCTGTTTGATCATAGACTTTATTGCGATGGAATTGAATTTATGGTTCACAAACCTATCATAACTGCTCGGTGTCCTAGGCTTGCATCGTACATCGAACAACGACCCGAACTGGCGAGAGTGATAATGAAAAGCATTTCACAAGAAGTGTTAAATTGCATTTTACTTTACTTATATTCAGCCAAACTTGTTCTTCCCAAAGTTCAGATTTCGACTTTTTATTTCATCGCTTTGCAATTCGAAATGACCGATTTGATACAGCAAATGCTCCATCATCCGTATTTCAATCGGCTGAATGCTGAAATAAATGTTGATCACTTGGACTTTGTTTGGGTAATAAACACTACGTTATTAGACACTCAGTCTTTCGGCAGAACAAAATCTACTAAGAAAATTTACACAAATAAACTGATAATGACTTGTGCAATTGAGAAGAAAAATGACAAGTTCTGCGTATCCGTGTCATTCAATTTCGATACGTTTGACACTGATCGGTCGATTTTTCTGGATTTCAAAATTGAAATGCAATGCGATCGAATATTCCAGTTTGGATGCGGGTCGCATATTTTTTTTAGTAATGAACCATGGGAAAGTCAAATTGGTACTGAAATGAGTGGAATTCCGAAGGAATTAAACCTTGTTTGTCAGATCGACTTGTGCGATAATACACAATTTATTAGTGATGACCACACTGTCGGAATGCCTCAAAATTTCTGTTATTACAGCCGTCTTGCCACCGACATGATGCAATTTCTAAACAGTGAATTCCTAAGCGATTTCTCAATTATTTCGAAAGACGGCAGAGAATTTAAAGTACACAGAGCAATTTTGGCCGCCCGATCTCCAGTTTTTCGAAGAATGATGCATCACAACGTCAGAGAAACGAACACGGGAAGAATTGAAATTGATGACATTGATTCAGCCACTTTACAGCTGATGATTTTGTACATATATACTGGCATGACCAAACGCTTAGATTTACGAGAGTCCATACGTCTGTATGCAGCGGCAGATAAATATTTCATAGATTCCCTTATGCTGAAGTGTGTTTTATACATATTATTTAATATAATTCCCCGAAACAAGCTGCATGCTTTAATTTCTCCTCGATCGCATAAAAAACATAAGTTGGAAGAATCTATCAGAACAATTGATATGCAACCTCTATTGGTTGCAGCTGTTAATGTAGATTTGTAATTAACTATGAGCAGCAGAAATCCTACTTTTGCTTAAAAGGGTTTTTAATTAATATTAATTGTTTCAGTAAATTATTTACTTCGTTAAATTTCGCCTTACCGTATACTTCAATGTTAAATCTATATTGTTTTTACTCTCAATTGACTAGTTTTGCAAGTTTAATGATCGTACTTGGAACAGCAAACAGGTCGTATTAGCTTTTGGTAAATTCTTTTTACTGATAAATTACTGTTTTTACTTGTTTATAAATAAAACTTTATTGAGATTCTAACCGTGAATTATTTTATAACCTTAAACTGTATATCATGATTGAGATACCAGCTCAGATTTGGTGATCAGATTTTAGTTCAAAACTACGAGACATGTCACTCATAACTAACGTCTTACAAACACTTGAAAGCTCCAGATGTGCGTATACTTGTGAGCAGAGCAACTCTCGACTCACTTGTTGAAATGATGTCTTTCCCATCTAAACAAGGAATCCCCCTCTGTGCTTTCCGAAAACCCCGATAAGAGATGGACCGCTGCTAACAGTCTTTTGATGTGTATATGTTACGGTAAAAGTAATGAATTGATAATTATGTATCATTACCGGTTATTATTCATAATCCCCACTAAACTTGGTAAAGGTGATAAATTATTGAATATTTATCACATTTACCGGTTAGTTTATGAAATCGCCAACTCGCAATAGAGAATGTAATAAAAGTCCATAAATTTTCCAAAATTTATGATGTCAGATGCTCGCGATTTCATTACTATTGATAACATAACGGAGAATTTCGTGCTGGATGGACGTTTTTTATAAAAAAAAATATTGAATAATGGACTATATACATGAGCGTTTTAGTTCTAAGTTTTTAAACGTTTTGGACTAAGACAGTGGTTTTCTGACGAAAGAAGGATATGACAACGTGTTAATAAAAGTGAATAATAGTAAAAATAAAAGTAGCTAGAATAATCATGAAGATTATCAAAGACTAAAAATATACAACGTAATGAGAGTGACAATGTTGGAAAATTTCTTTCCCATAAGTAAAGATAGCTCTAATGTAAGTTTTTATGTGTATTTTGAAGAACTTCCTACCATAACTCATAAAGCACATTTATCCTTTGGCCATGGTGGTAGAAACAGAATATTCTAGTAAAATAACTTCTAGAAAATAATTTCTAGAAAAGTACTAAAATGTTACTAAGATTTCGAATTAAGAAATCGTTACCATACAAAATAATCTTAATTTATATTCCCCATTAAGAATTGGGGATTTTATAAACTTACCAGTAAATGTGATAAATATTCACTAATTTATCACATTTACCAAGTTTAGTGTTGATTACGAATGATCGCCGGTAATTATACATAATCACCGGATTAATCACTTTTACCGTAACATATACATATGTAAGCCGAACTGCTTGCGAACTTCTGATACATGAGCAGCATTAAACTGCTCACACTTTCAAGTCGAACAGCTCGCAAGATTCTCCTGCAAGCTGGTTTAAATAACAATCCAAATCTAAACTGCAAATGCGAATTTTCTGTGTGTTCGTCAAAAAACTCAAACACAAGTGGCACGCGGGCAATTCTTTTAACGCGTATACACCTGAGAGTTCATCCGTTTGCGAGCTTAGCGATCCTTCTCTATTTTCGACCCTCCTTGTCAACCATTTTACCTTTTTTCCAACTTCACGTCTAGACCACAGTTTAATCTTGTTTGGCGCAGCATAGCCATATCTGGCTCTTGCGCCAATAAACTTTACATTCACTCACTCACTCACCCGTTTGCGAGCTTCTCTGCTCGTGAGTGTATGCGCTAAATTAAAGCTAATGAGATGTTCGTATACAAATATTTTGAGAATTAAGCTCTTGGATCATTGTTTTTTTTATAAAAAGGAATTACTATACATTTCTGAATCGATTTGTTAGTTCCATTTGTCTTCAATTGCCTTTTTTTCCCCGTAAGAGATCACCGTGTCACTTATGGAATATGATGGCTTTTTTTTTAACTAGCATTTTTATAACTAAAGCAGTGTTGTTAAAATCGTGATATTCGTAGCAGTCACTTTTCGTGTAGAGTCGCATACTTGTTCAGATTTCACCAAAAATATATCGCTAATTGGACATTAATTCTAGACAGTTTACCTATCTTAAAAGCTTCCAAATTTTTTAATATATCTTCTTAAATTGAAAATCGTACTTTCTATTTTAAAATAGAAATTTTAAGTCTTGCTCTACTATAGAGGGCGGGGCCGCGGTAGCCTAGTGGTCAAGGTCGTGGATAGCGGCTGGCGGTTTTCGTTCAGTCGCGGGTTCGATCCTTGGCCACCAAAGACCCGCCGTGTAGCCGGGGCTGATGCACGTTAAATCTGTTCGGGGCCCAAAGTCCTCCCGTTGGCGTGGTGTGGATGTTAGGAGAGGGGGGGTGCCAGCTCAGGTGTCGTCCTCGTCACTTGACCGTGGTTCAAAATTACGAGGTCCGTCGCCAATAGCCCTCGTGTTGCTTCTAGTGCGACGTTAATAAAAACTAAACTAAAAACTAAACTACTATAGAGGGCATTAAATGGACTTATCTCGTAACAAACTTTTACAGATTTTAATAAATCTATAGATTTCATCTACTCACGAACACAAAAGTTAGCAATTGATTAGTTTTGAAAATTGTTTATAAAGCATAGTAAGGCTCGCGGAGGTTAAAACTTAATTTAATTTTCATTTGTTTGATTGTTTAACGTTTCTGGCTGCTTATTTGTGTCCGATTCAAAAAGGTTCCCTTAACCAAACCAATTATGTAACGCAAATTGAAAAATTGGAGATGGCCGCGGTAGCCTAGTGGTCATGGCTTCGGATTCGTGGCCGGCGGTTTTCATTGAGTCGCGAGTTCGATCCTTGGCTGCTAAAGACCCGCCAACGTAGACGGAGCTGATGCACGTTAAACCTGTTGGGGCCCAAAGTCCTAACGTTGGGGTGGTGTGGATGTTAGGAGAGAGGGGTGCCAGCTCAGATGTCGTCCTCGTCACTTGACCGTGGTTCAAAATTACGAGGTCCGTCTCCAATAGCCCTCGTGTTACTTCTAGTGCGACGTTAATAAAATTGAAAAAATGAAGAAGACATAATTGACCTCAAAGAAACTTTAAGACTCTTTAAATCATATCAATTATTTTATTCCCATAAAAATAAGAATTCGAGATCAATAATTCAACTCGAACGACAACTATTTTTCATTTGCTTACTCTTAAACTCTTCTAAGAATCTTCTACTAATGTTTTAGATGAGAAATTTCTGTGTGTTAATAATTTTCATACGGATGTAAAAAGAAATCAAGAAAATAAAAACTTTGTAGAGTGGAGTGGTATTTATATTTGATTATCAGCATCACCCTCTCAGTACTAGGGCCGCGGTAGCCTAGTGGTCAAGGTCGTGGACTAGCGGCTGGCGGTTATCGTTCAGTCGCGGGTTCGATCCTTGGCTGCCAAAGACCCGCCGTGTAGCCGGAACTGATGCACGTTAAATCTGTTCGGGGCCCAAAGTCCTCCTGTTGGCGTGGTGTGGACGTTAGGAGAGGGGGTGCCAGCTTAGGTGTCGTCCTCGTCACTTGACCGTGGTTCAAAATTACGAGGTCCGTCGCCAATAGCCCTCCTGTTGCTTCTAGTTTGACGAAACTAAACTAAACTAAACCCTCTCAGTACTGGACACTAATTTTTTAACCGTGAGCCGTTGTTATTACCCCTCAAGGATTCGCTTTCTTTAAGTACTGGTACGGAAACCCTAAGATGTCACATAGAGATTATTTTTATTCCTATGAGGTTTATTGTCTTTGATAAACACGGGGGAACTCAATCCCGGGATAACCAGGTGATCCATCTCAGTTTTCGGCTCGGCTTATCACCAATTTTTACCTTTTTCTAACAATTTCCTTTTGTCTGGATTGCATTTAGATCCTTGGCGCAGCTTAGCAAAGATTTTGAGCTTGCGCCATAAGTCGTAATAGTCATTCCAGAAAACTATTCAAAATCATACATGAAATTATTTTCTAGGCAAAATGAAAGCAATAGAAGTGGACAGATAAGAACCTGAAATATTTTTAATTTAACATATCAGTATGCCTTTATCACAAAAACAAAATGTTGCTTAATTTTAGTAAAGAGAATTTAGAACTAAGAACACAGGAAATTTGCTTATGTATATATATACATATACACATTGAGTCACAAAATATGTATGCACAGTAATAGCGTTGATGTTTATCAAAGAATAAGAGATATATAATCCTATAACATTCAAAATTTAAATGAATTTTTAAAAAACAGCGAACTTAAATTTAATTTTAACACAAAAAATATATTTCAAAAATTCAACCATGTAATTTGCAAAAATAGTTTAACTTAAAATAACATGTAATTCATGTCACAAAAATAAGTATGCAGGCAAAACAGGGAAAGAGAAAAAAGATAATTTTTTAAAAAAATTTTTTGCAAAACTAAAAATTACTAATCAGTTAATCAGTAGGGTAACCTTTGGTTTTTAACACTGCTCTTAATTAACTTGATGACATTAAGTTCTCAAAATTTTGGGTCACAGAAGATGGTATTTTCTGCTACTACTCCTCAAGTACTCTTCTGAGATCATTCTTATTTTTTATCTCTTGTTTCCTAATTTTTCCATCAAGGTAATCCCACAAGTAATCAATGGGGTTAATATCGGGTGACTGAGGAGGTTTTTTGAGATGTTTTTGAAAATTGTAGAGCAGGCATTCTTGTACAGTTCGAGCTGTATGTTTTGGATCATTATCTTCCTGAAAGATAAACGATTTCTGAAGTCCTAATTTTGCAACGTTATGATGTAGATTATCCTTTAAAATGTTCAAATAATTGAATTTATTCCTTATCCCATATATTATTACTACAACCACTTACACCAGAAGCAGACATGCAACCCCCAACCATAATTGAACCATCACTGTGTTTAATAGTTCCTCTCCTGTTCTTTGGTTCGAGCTCTGAATTTGCTTTACTTCATACTTTTTGATGTCCCTCTGATCCATAGATGTTGAATTTACTCTCATCTGAAAAAATTACGCAAGTAAAGAAATCTTATCCTGTTTTTCATTCTCTTTTGCAAAGATCTCTTTTTGCGATTGACTTTGCTTACGAAAGGTTTTCTTCACATGTTCCGACCATGCAATCCTGCCTTTCGTAAAACAAAATGGTCACGGTAGCCTAGATGTCAAGACGGCGGACTCCCGTCTGTCGGTTTTCGTCGAGTCGCAGGTTCGAGCCTTGATGCCACAAAAGATTATCCGTGTAGCCGGAGTACGTTAAATCTGTCGTGGCGCAATGTTCTCCCGTCGGCGTAGTGTGGAGGCCCATGTGGCGACTGGCAATGACAGAATAATTCCATTGTAGCTTATGCATGTCGTAAGAGACGATTAAATGGGTATAGCCTGGCACCTTGCCCCTGGGGATTATATCAGGGGACCTCTGGGACTTGCCATCTAGACGTAAGTAGGGGCATCAAAGGGATTTTTTTTCTCATGGGGTTTACGGTTTTTGGTAAACACGGGTGACGTGCCCCCGGGAGGCCCTAGCGATCCTTTTCTATTTTCGGACCTCCTTCTTGTCAACCAATTTTGTCTTTTTCTTTTCTTGAGTTTCACTTCTAGATCACAGTTAAATCTTGTTTGGTGCAATATAGCCACATCTGGTTCTTGCGCCAATAACCTTTACATTCACTCATTGGAGTGGTGTGGAAGTTTGGAGAAGTGGTGTCAGCTCAGGTATCGTCCTCATCATTTGACCGAGGTTCAAAATTACGAGGTACGTCACCAATAGGCCTCGTATTGCTTCTAGTACGACGTTAATAAAAAACCAAATCAAATTCGTAGCTAATTGCCTCACAATTGCAAGATTTACCTAAATGGTTTTCTATATCAGATTTTAATTTTGGAGCCCCAATATTTGGATTTTCTTTAATTTTCCTAATAATAACCGGACTTTCTCTATCAGTGAATATGAGTGGTTGACCAGCTCTAACCTTGTTTCGTGGCCACGGTAACCTACTGCTCATGGTTTCGGATTTGTAACCGGCGGTTTTCGTTCTGTCGCGGGTTCGATCCTTGGCCGCCAAAGACCCGCTGTGTAGCCGGGGCTGATGCACGTTAAATCTGTCCGGGGCCCAAAGTCCTCCCGTTGGCATGGTGTGGATGTTAGGAGAGGGGGGTGCCAGCTCAGGTCTCGTCACTTGACCGAGGTTCAAAATTACGAGGTCCATCGCCAACTGCCCTCGTGTAGTCGAATCTCTCTGCCTGTGAATTAGAGAAGATCCATAAGATTACTCATGAAAATACGGGCAAGAGGGCAACTTCTATTTGTCTAAGAATCTGGAGTACTAGAGGCTAGAAGTCTCACAAGGCTCCTGTGTACCTAGTAATTTTGAATCAGTTGACAAGAACTACTCCAGAGCAAGCATTTCGCTCCCTGTTTCCAAGTTAATTGCCCTTTAGCGGAACTGATGCACATTAAATCTGTCGAAGTTCGAAGTCTCCCCGTTGGTATGATGTAGAAGTTAGGAGAGGGAGGTACCAGCTCAGGTCCCGTCCTCTTCATTTGAGCGAAGATCAAAATTGCGAGGTCCGTGGCCTGGAACTGATTTGTAGCTCTAACCACTTTCAGTGAACTCGGTCCACTTGAGTGTTTCTCTAGTGCGACATTAATGAAACCAAACCAGTTAGCGGAACTGATGTACGTGAAATCTGTCGAGGCTCCATATTCCATTCTAGTAATCATGGTCGCCAACGTTGTTTTCGTCGAGTTGTGGGCACGAGCTCTGATGCCTCTAAGAACCCTGATGCACGTTAAATCTAGTCGGGGCCGCAAATCCTCCCGTTGGTGCGGTGGGAAAGTTTTGAGAGGGAGATACCAGCTCTGGCTTCATCCTCGTCACTTGACCGTGGTTCCAAATTACGATGTCTGTCATCATTAGCCATCGTGTTGTTTCTTCGTGCGATGTTAATAAAACAATCGTCTTCAAATCCATGCTAAATAAAGAACTTTGAGCTCGACGTATTTAACGTTCATTATCCATTTTACACTACGGGTCTTAAGTAGAATCCAGATTCGAATCCGTGGTCTCGCCGGGTTTATTATCAATGCTATGACCACTCGGCTACAACAACAATAATACATATGGGGGTGCAAGTTATTATATGTTGAGGGAGGATTGATTGATTGGTATTATTAAGGTCTCACTAGCAGCAAAACGAGAACTATTGGTGACTGACTTCGTAATTTTGAACCTCGGTCAAGTGACAAGGATGACACCTGAGCTGGCATCACCCTCTCCTAACTACCACTCCACGCCATCGGGGTCTTGGAGCTTCGAAAGATTTAACATGCACCAGCCCCTGCTACACGGTGGGTCTTTAGTGGCGTCAAGGCTCCAGGCCACGACTCGTCGAAAAGCACCGGCCGTGAGTCCGTGACCCTGACCTCTAGGCTACTATGGCCACATATTAAGATAGAACTTTTATACCACTGAATTGTGATATTTTTTTTAAATTTTTGCTTAACATTTTGCCCAAATCTAATTTTATATCTAAATATATATTTACTACATTTCTTTATATAACTATTTTAGCCTAATATCGATTTTCAGCTCTGCTATGTTTCCTAAGCTCTTATTTAATGTGGAATTAAAAAAAATCACTCCGAGACTTTTAATACTTCGAAAGTACAAAACTCAACATTAAAGTATTCAGAAACATCAATTAGTTGTTCGTTAACTTCGCACTTAGAAGCAACACAAGGGCAACGGGCAAATGAGCTCGGAATTTCGACCCCCGGTCAAGTGATGAGAAGGACCTGAGTTGGCTCCTCCCTCTCCAAACCATACCAACTGGAGACTTGGAACTTCGATTAAATGTAACGTGTGCCAGCCCGCAACGCGGCGCGTCTTTAGTAGCATCAAAATTCCACCAGAACAACGCCAGCTACGAGTCCCCGACCATGACTCTATAGGCTACTGCAGACACTTAGAGAAATATAGATTTAGTTTTAGTTTTCATTAACGTCGCACTGGAAGCAACACAAGGGCTATTGGCGACGTAACTCGTAATTTTGAACCTCGGTCAAGTGACGAGGACGACATTTGAGATGACACCCCCTCTCCTAACTTCCCCACCACGCCTACGGGAGGACTTTGGGCCCCGAACAGATTTAACGTGGATCAGCCCCGGCTACACGGCGGGTCTTTGGCGGCCAAGGATCGACCCCGCGACTGAAAGAAAACCGCCATCCGCTAGTCCACGACCTTGACCACTAGACTACCGCTGCCCCAATGTAGAAGTAAAGAATCAAATTAACGATGTTATTGATTTTAAAGCTTATGCATGATACCGTCGTTTGTAATCTAAATTTCAGACGATTTCAAATTACGTTTTATTTTGGATAAAAGATTGATAAATTCGTCTCACTATATATATATATATATATAATCATTAATTTTTTTTTCTATATAAAATATTTTGTTTCTGTATTACTATCCCTATTTCACTGTTGCCTTTTTTAAAATTTAAATTTCTGGGGAAATGCAAGAACTGCTAATCTTTTACCAGTTTTTCACTTGTACGTTAACCTACAACCAAACTTCTTAGGCTCATTAAAATTATGATCTCCCTTGGCGTAGTGTGGAAACTTGGAAAGAGAGGTCAGCCAACTCAAGTATTGTCCTCTCTTCACTTGATCTAGGTTCAAAATTGTGAGTTCCGTCGCCAATAACCCTCGCGTTACTTCTGATTGTGATGTTAATAAACAATCATTAAATTGTGATAGACCAAAGACAATTAAATGTCAATTATTCTGAAAATTCAAAAAATTCAAATTCAAAAAATGAAGTTCTCTAAAAAAAAAACCTCCAAAGAGTAGAATTATCATTAAAATAAGAAAGTATAGAAAGTAAATAAAAATGCGACTAATTAAATATGTAATTCTTTAAACAGAACGTTCAGATCGGAATTTAAGTATACAAAATAACTATTATGCTTGAAAGAAAAGAGCCCATCCAAATTAATTGTCATGAATGTACCATAAAAGTATGTAAAATGTCCGTGTTTGAAATTCTTAAATTGTGAAAAATTAATATTTTGTTATTAATAATTTCTCTGAAAGAGCATTAGAAAGATTGGGGGGGGGGATTCATCAAAATGTCGTAATCTACTATTTTTAGAGACCATAGCTTTCTGCAAAAGACTATTTTATTTAAATTTATTATTCAGTTTTTGTTGTATTGCATGTTTTCAGAGGTATTCTTCGTTCCATCCATCAGGGACTTACATTCTATATGTAAGTACCGGAATCTTGATCTCGAGGAACCTTAATGATCTTTTCTTTACAATGGGGTTTAATGACTATCATAAACACGGGTGACGAACCCCCAGGATACATTAGCAAATCTTTGTATTCAACCATTTTTGCTCTCAAACGATTAACTTTTTGTTCAATTTTCGAATCTTTACATCACAGAGGCACATTATTTGGCGCAGCTTATATATAGCTAAATTTGGTTCTTATGCCATAAACATCTGCTCTAACCCATTTTTCATTTTGACAGAAAGATCATTAATAGCAGCTAATTTTTGCATCGAAACTTTGATTCAAGGTCTGATGACGAGGTCGATTCTTGAGATGGAATCCCACGTCTACATCCCACCATTTTTTTTCAGTTCCGAAATGCCTTAATAATTAAATGGAAACTAAATATAACAATCGAGAAAAAATTTCATTTTGACGGTAATTATCATTAACAGTATTATAATATGAAAACAGCTTTCCTCATACATTTTCAACAAAATGAACGCATAAATTTTAAGGGGGTTGGACAGTTAATCAAAAACTATTAAATGTTTTAAATCGATGAACAATGCTTTGTGTTTTTATTTTATGTTTGCTTACAATTAATATTTTAGATCGTTATCGTGACGGCGATAACAGTGAAGGATTGAGAGCTCGAGTCCAGTTTCCATCATTGAATTTTTTTTTTTGTAAATAACGGAGTTTTATGTACAATTAACTTAAATGAGCTTTCTCAAGTAAAAGTTGAGAGTTCGAGGTGCCGACTCTGGTGTCCAATTCGTCACTTTAACATGGTTCTGAATTACGAGGCTAGTCACAAATACCTCAAGTGTAATTTTCGAATCAAAGCTTAATTTCCAAAACTAAAACATATTCATATTTAAAAGTTTGTAAGAACATTATATATTAAGTATTTGTGTTAATAAAAAACATACCTTTTATATGAATATCTGATAGTTAGCAATACTTTCGATGGAATGAATCATTTTCAGATAATTAATTCTGCATCTCAGTCGCATTTATTTGAATATATCCCATATTTCGATGAATATTGTTAACTGCGCAACAAAAATAAATTAATGCAGTTGGTTTCCCTTTTACGATCTTTTGCTGCAAGACAGCGTTCAGGGTCAAAGGTTTTTTTGGGAAGCCACTTGATAATAAGTCGCTCCAAGTTAAGGTCAAGGACTCTTCCGACTAATTTTTTTGTTTTTGTAATACTGTAAAGTGTGCTTGATAGGAGAACAAGGGTTTCTCTTTTTCTCCTTGACTGTTTTTCTTCGAAAAAAAAATAAACAAATTCAGGGTGAGGTGAAAAATGGGTCTTTCGTATACACGCCCAGTTTTCTTTCGCGCTGCAAGACTTAATTCCACAGACATTGGAGCGGGAATTGGTGGTTTTAAATGTCTCTCTAATGCCATGGAAGGTAAGATTTTCGTAGCTTTCATTTTTTAATTATTTAACTAAAGCGCCTTTTCTTGCTTCTAGTTTTTAATTTTTTTTTTTTTTTTTTTTTTTTTGATAAAAACATTTGAAATATAGTGAGATTGCAACGAAAAACATCGCAGTTTTGAATATCGAACTAAATATTCTGGTGGATATGTATAACTAAAATGTGATTGTCTTTAAATATTAAAAGTTATTGATTTAAAAAGTAAATTTTTCCGCTGAAGCAACTATAAATTGTTTCAGCGGAAATATTTGCTTGGAATTTGTTCTGTTTACCTTAATGGAATAATTTAAGTATTAAAATATGAGAATTTGGAGAATTTTGTTGACTACTTCAGTTTTCTTAAGAGTTTATAATTTTAAAGACTTTAAACTAACTCAAGTAATTTTCTTAATTCTTTATGAACAGCATAACTATACATTTTTAGTGCAAAACCTCTAGTTTCCATACGCAATAGGAACAACTTTCTAAATGGGTGTTTCTCTTCAACCATTTATTTCGATCACCTGTTTCTGCAACAGATAAACAAAACATCTCGTTCAACACATGCTATATTGCCCCTTCAAAGAGTCTTATTTGAAACCCATTGTACTCTACGTAAATTTAGGGTGCCTGTTGTACAAGGTATAACACGGAACTCTTAATTCTAAAATTGAGCTCAAAAATGAATTGGAAATTTCTCAGTTTTAGCTTAAATTTATAAATTACGCGAGTGAGTATTGTTCAATGAAAACCGTTTAGAGATTTGATTGATGTTAATTTTATAGAAATAATGTAACTTTTATTCGTTCGATTCCTGTAAATTAGATTGCATGAACATTTCATTTTGGCTTTTGATTAAACGTGACACATTTTGGTTTTATTGCAAATTCTATGATTGCGAGTTGTTTGAGTATTGGTTATTTTTTATTGGCGAAAGTTTCTGAGTATCTGACGTTGCAAATATCTTTGTACCTATAGATTATATTTATTAAGCTTAAGAATTATTAATACTATGTGAACGAATATTGATTTTTTTTCCTTGCCATTTTTTTTCCTTTTAAACGTTTTATTTTTAAATTTCGTTCCCTTCCTTAGAATTAATATTTTAGTGTTTCATGGAAATTAATGACTATTTTAAAAATGTGCTAACATAATCTCGAATGCCATGAATTTATTTTAACTGTTAATACAGATGGATTGAAAAGTATTTTTAACCATTCTGGTAAAACTGCAGTTTAGCTCACTCCCGGCGCGGTTTTAAAATTCGCCTATTGGGAGGTTTTTGAAATCGCTCCGTTCGCATAAACTCAGCAGAGAGCTAAATGAGTGTGAAAAAACATCTTACTAGCCTATTTTTAAGGTGACCAATTTTTTTACAATGAAAAGGAGAACGGAAAAGTTTGAGAAATAAGAACAGCTTAAATAAATGAAACATTGTATTAATTCAGACAAAAATACACCAATTATGCTTACATCCTTTTTAATTATTTAATTAAACAAGTATTTTTTGCATTGAATGAATATTTTTTGGTCATATCATTTTCCAACAATACATTGGAAATTTCGGAGCAAGAAATATCTTTCATATTGAATTTTATGGTAAGTGCTGTAGTTAGAGGTTCAACATTCAATCCTGATTTCTCACTTGTCCAAAAATTATTACCAATTGAAAAAAGTCAACTTCTGCATTAGTTCCAGTGAAGCCCAACGTAAATTCAAGAACAACTAAATTTTCATATGGAATTTGTTTATTTTTGAAATGGTTTAATAAAAGAGGGGTGGAAATATTTATTTCTACATACTAATTTTTCCCTCTTGTTCTAATTTATCAGAATTTAACTATTCATTTAGTCTTCTAATTTCTTCAAAAGGACAATTTTCGTCGATTTTAATATCAAGCATTTCTTTCGATTAATATTCAACACAATTTTCAATATCTGCCCAATTGAAAACTGTTATTTCCCGTGATATTTGTTTCGGACCATTCTTCGACATATTGGAAAGATGTTTGGTAAAAATTCTGTAATTTTTGAGTACACTTTTCCATCATACCAAAATTTCATTTTTTTGTTGTTAAATGGATAAATTTTTATTCAAATCCCGATTTATATTTATGGAAAAAATCGTTCAATATATGACTAACTTTTGTATCTGAAATAAGTTCACCTTCAATCTTTTGAATCGTTTTTGGAAATAGATGCCGGATTAAAAGTACAAAATATATTTTATCTCAGAGGATTCATAATTGAAAAAAATATTCCAGAATTTTAGATATTTGCCTTAACTTAAATACGAACGGAGAGTTTAAAATTGTAGAACATGTTCTATAGTTAGTGTTACGGTGAATATTCTAAGTTTCTTTGTATTCAATATTTGCGTAATAGTTTTGTTTGGTATTTCTGAATAGAGATTAATATAAGTTCTAAAATATAGATAAGGAGGACAGGAAGGACACAACATACAAAAAGACCGTCCTCCCTAAAGGAGGACGATTGGTCACCTTACTATTTTGCCTGTGGATCCGATAATTTTTTTCCCAATTTTATCCTTAATCACTTTCACGAATTTAAATTCATTATCTTCCACAAGTAATAAATTAGATGCAAAGCCTCTTGCAGCCAATGTCACTTTCTGGCAAATCGAACTATATTTCAAATTAATACTACTGCCTATTCCCATAAAATTTATCATTTGATTCAATTTCATCAAAACTAGTTTTAAAAATGTTCCATGGTCCTCTACAAAAATAAAAAGCATGATAGGATTTTAGAATGATTATTAATAATTACAATAGCTTGATGTTTTGTATTGTCTAACAACTCTCAAATTTCATCTGGAGCTCGCAAAACAATATCGATGAAATTCACAATCAAAATAAAAATTATATAACGCTTCATTTATTTTAAATATTGAAATTCTGAATAATGGAGTGCCGTGTTTGAAGGAATCGGAGGTAAAGAAGTGTATTCAAAAAATAAGAAATGCGTAATTGTATACTATCGCTAACTAGTTGATTACTAGCTGCATGAAAGATGAAGTTTAATCAGTAGCACTCTTCTGTCAACAGTCACTTTACTTTCTGTTTAATATCGGGGCCGCGGTAGCCTAGTGGTCAAGGTCGTGGACTCGCAGTTGGCGGTTTTCGTACAGTCGTGGGTTCAATCCTTGGCCGCCAAAGACCCGCCGTGTAGTCGGAGCTGATACACGTTAAATCTGTTTGAGGCTCAAAGTCCTCCCGTTGGCGTGGTGTGGGTGTTAGGAGAGGGGTGCCAGCTCATATGTCGTCCTCGTCTCATGACCGTGGTTCAAAATTACGAGGTCCGTCGCCAATAGCTCTCGTGGTGCTTCTAGTGCTACGTTAATAAAAACTAAACTAAACTAAACTTCTGTTTAATATCGGATTTAATTTAAAAATAAAACTCTGCTGTAGATGAAATACTTGCTCTGTTCCGATATTACTCGAAAGAAAATTAATTCATATGAAGCTAGATAATTTATTCCATTTATGGATCTGTAGAACTAATTTGTTGGCCATACGACTGTCAAACTTCATTCGCAATTTTTCTCTTTCCTGGAGTCTCTTTTGAATTTTTTTTACACCAAATTTGATTTTTAACCTTTTCTTGTATTTCACTGTGTGTTTGATTAATATTTTTAAATTGTTTTTACTCTAAAATAATTTAACAAGTGTTTGGAGCAGCATTGCCTGCTTTGGCTCTTGCGCCATTAAATCCTACAGTCACTCACTCTTTTGAAATTTCAGTGAAATGATAGATTTTTGTATGTGATAATTTATACTCTAATTAGCTAATTTTAATTATTCGATAATGTGGAAAATATTGTTTAATGATAGTTTTTTTTTTTTCACATTTCATGGTGCATTCATCGTGCGCACAATTCTAAACAGAGTTTGCTTCAAAATATGTAATTTATTTCATAATGGAAATAAAAAAAAATATTTAACATTAAATGCAGTTTTCAATTTTTAAGGCTTATTGAAAATTGCCATTAAATTTTCCCATTTTTCAATTTGTACCTATACCTGATAAGATATAGGAACAAATTGATGATATAATTCATGAATGATAGCTGTACAATTCTCGTAAAATTATCTTGTATCTCTTAACGTAAAAGTGGTTGGCCTTATTTAAAGTCGCATTAGAAGTAACATGATGATTATTGACGACGGACCTCAAAATTATGAATCTTGGTCAAATGACGAGTGCGATACTTGATCCGGCACCTCCCTCTCCAAACTTCCCCATCACGCCACGGGATTTCATTTAACGTGCATTACCCCTGTTACACGGGGGTCTTACCTGCATCAATGTTGAAACGCTCGACTCGACGAAAACCGCTTGACCATAACCACTAGGCTACGCAAGAAATAAAATCTCATTTTGAGGTAATCAACTTTAAAGTTTTCCGTACGTTAAAGTTGATCACTAGTAAGCATGTAAATTTTAATCGTAACTCGGGAAACTATTGAAATTTTTTTCGTGAGATTTGTTTTAAAGTTTTGTTTAAGAAAATCGAATTTTTGAACGGTTTATGGGTCGTGAGAACCCCTTATTTGCGATTCATATTATTTCAAGTTGCCTAACTAAATGTGGTTGCCATAAAAACAATTGTATCCACTCAACAGACTAAAACAAGCCAGACATCAATTCTACGAAGTGTTGAAGCTCGGTACCCTGAGACTAATTCAACCAAGATTTTAATTTTCATGCAAAAATAAAAGAACACTCGACTCGTAAAGAATGTTACGCTCTGCCTTTAATAGATGACTATATTTATACGTGTGCCACAGAATAAAAATTTGTATGGTTAAATATCGGGAAACTGTTTTTCTTACCCGTGCACTTCTATAACCAGGGTATGGAAAATATCTACTTTGTGAGAACCAGAGTGAAAGTGAAAGTTTTAGAAGCCCTGCCATAAGAATACTAATAGCTTGATTATGTAACGATGATACTCAGGGTCAAGGTTTGTTACTGCCGTAGACAGTCGCTTCGAATTATGGCGGGTGGCGTCTGGCTTGGGAATACACCTAGTTGGACTTCTCAGCCATCGAATAACATGATGTAAGGAAAGCGAGGTAAAATTCCTATGGGGGGGAGGGAGGTATGATTAAAGCCCGGTTGGAAGAAAAGTTAGTCAAAAGATCAGTTCTGGGGACCAATCGAACACAATTTCTCGAATCCATCGGGTTTAATTTTTCTTCGTTACAGCGGTAAATAGGGGAAACTTAAAAATCGTGGTGTATTTAATGAGATGTATTCATCGGGTCTCACATCGAGGGTATTTAAAATAATAATATACTCATTTAATTGACGTCATTTCCCCATTAACATAGTTGAATATTAATTTCAAAACGAAAGATACTCTTTGAATAATCCATTAATCATTATGTTAATTGTAATGATATTCATGAACTGCCAAAATTATAGGCAGTTACACATGGAATGTATTACTTTTCTTGCTTCATTTTTCTGAAACCTCAATTGGTTTCTTTCATCTGTTAATATTTAAGCTTCTTCAATCTTGGCAATCAATGGTGTTCATTTTTTGAGTAGATTTTGGTATAATGATTGTGATCACGATTTCATTCTAGATTGATGATTATAAACGGATTTAAGATGATTGAGACACGAAAATACTTCAAATTTGGTATTTTTTAAAACTGCTGTTAAAAAAATGGAAGGAGCTCTGCCGATTCCGTAGGACCGCTGTAGCCTAGTGATTATGGTAGCAGACTCGCTGCCGACGGTTTTCATAGTCGTGAGTTTGAGCTCTCATGCCTCTGAAGGCCTGTCGTGTAGGCGGACCTGATGCACGTTAAATGAGTCGAGGCTCAAAATTGAACCACAACCAAACATTACACCATTCATTGGAAGACATTGTACATTCTTGTACTTTTCTGTAGCTTTGGTTTAATCAACGGACGTAACACATGTTGCGTAGTTAAAAAAAATTTTTATAAGAGAAATATACGAGATAGTTATATCTTTGAAGAGAGAGATCGAAGAGTATTTCTATGGTAAAATAATATCAGACTTATTTGGAAAAGTAAAATCATGACTAGAAAGTTGTAGTAAACTCATCAGTTGCGTGTATTGACGGAGCGCTTCAATGATGAGAAATAATGTAACTTCAAAAATATTTTAAATCGTCCTATACTAAAAAAATCATTACATTATATACCAAAAGATACTGTGTACCAAAACCTTAAATGTCCAACATATTATGTCACCGGTAGTGAAATGTGTGAATAAAATTAGAGCAAGAGCATTAACCATATGAAAGAATTCAGAATATTCTGATTTGTTAGATGCGCAATATGGTGATCGTAACCTCCGTAGTGGTGGCCGCGGTAGCCTAGTGTTTAAGGCATCGGACTTAAGGCCGGCGGTTTCGTTGAGTCATGGGTTCGAGCCTTGATGCCGCCAAAGACCCGCCGCGTAGCCAGGGCTAATGCATATTAAATCTGTAGGGGGGCCCGAAGTGCCCCGTTGGCGTGGTGTGGAAGTTAAGAGAGGGGGTGCCAGCTCTGGTGTCGTCCTCGTCACTTGATCGAGGTTCAAATTTGCGAGGTCCGTCGCCAGTAACCCTCGTGTTGCTTCTAGTGCGACATTAATGAAACCAAAAAGTGTATATTTTAGAAATTGAAGATTGCTTTTTCTAATTTTTAAAACATAAACATGAATTACCCAATGTTACAACCTATTGTTTTATGTCTGGCTATTGTTAAGACCCGTGTGGTGACCGGGAATGACAGAATAGTCCCACTGTAGCTCATGCATGTCGTAAGAGGCGACTAAAATGGGTACCCAGCGTCTGGGGGTATAGCCGGGCACCCTGCCCCTGGGGATTATATCAGGGGACCTCAGGGACTTGCCTTTTTCAGGTAAGTACGGGCATCATGACCCTGAAGCATCTTAGTGATCTTTTTCTTTCCCATGGGGTTTACCGTCTTTGGTAAACACGGGTGACGCACTCCCAGGATACCCTGGCGATCTTTCTCTATTTTCGACCCTTATTCTTGTCAACCACTTATCTTTTTTTTCAACTTCACGTCTAGACCACAGTTTAATCTTGTTTGGCGTCTCTGGCGCCAATAAACTTTGCTTTCACTCACTCACACTGGCTATTGTTAAATATGTATATAAACGTACTTCTGTTAAGAGCAAATTTTTAAGCGTGCACCTGGACTCCTTCTAGCTTCCAGAGAACAAAAAAAAATTTGAAACTGATATGTATATCTGTCTGTGTGACAACAAATGTGGACCAGAATTATCTTCACCAAACGAGACTCTGGCAGCTATAGCGCCATCATACAGCTGCTCCCCTCTCGTACAGTAGGTACCCCGAGGCACCTTAGTGATCTTTTTCTTTCCCATGGGGTTTACTGTCTTTGGTAAACACGGGTGACGCACTCCCGGGATACCCTAGCGATCCTTCTCTATTTTCGACCCTCCTTGTCAACCATTTTTACCTTTTTTTTTCAACTTCACGTCTAGACCACAGTTTAATCTTGATTGGCGCAGCATAGCCATATCTGGCTCTTGCGCCAATAAACTTTACATTCACTCACTCACTCACTCACTCACTCACTCGTACAGGAGGTCATTCCTGTCTTTTATATATTGGTGATTTATAAATGTTTAATTTATTTGACTGCGAGATTAACTTATTCCTTTTCCTTCCCGAAGCAGAGCAGATTATATCCATATCTCTACATCATCCCCTAACTATGAATATAAGACAGTATAAAAAGTTCTCGAATTACATGGTACATCTGATCCTGTCTGTGAAAAAATTGGTGCGTAATGTGCTAAATGTCGACCACTCCTGTTCCATATCATATGTATACCTCAAGATTAGTACTATCCCTTATCGACATAGATCTGATTAAAAAAAAAATACTTTTTACGAGTCTCAAAATAAAGCTTTAGTTTTCTGTATATTTTAAAAACAATTCGGTATTTATGTAGCTCTTTACCCATATTCATTATTGGTAAAATAGTTTTTAGATGTCCTTTTGAATTTTATTATAATTAGCATTCTAAAACTAGTTTCTTTTGAAAATGCGTTCTTTTACGAATACATTCTACATTCACTGTAGGACATATTCGTTATTGTAATACGGTACATAAGTATATGCGACTACTGTTGGTGAGGGAAAACTGTAATAACCCTCCATTGTAGGGGGAGGGGGATTGCTAGTGTATTGGAGACTCCTGTACTAGCTTCTGGGAGGTTGGGGCGAAAGCTCCTAGTCGTAAGTTTTGTTTAAGACATAGAATTGTCCCAATGTCCAAATCAACACTAATATATTCTCCAGCAGTTGTACGTGAAAAAACACGCACACGCTTTCAGTCGCAGAACAAGCTTAATTTATGAAAAAAGAAATGGGTAGAATTTGAAAAGGAGAAGTAAAGTGAGCGAATGCGCTTTTTATTTTAAAGAAAGATATCGAAAAGAAAAGAATCTATACTTGTCAGGTGTGTAATAAGAGAATTGGGAATAGAGTTTACGTGAAATGTATATTTTGGTCAAGAGAAACTGTTTAAGGAATTTGGAAAATGTCTTTCCTTTTGAGCGAATAAAGATTTATAATATTTTGCAACAGAGATGGCATCAGGGATGTTACCGGTATTACAATGAGCTTAAAGAAGTCCATAAGTAGTTAAGATTACGAGGAAGAGGATATTGGAGAACTACTCGCACAATAGCTAAAGAGAGAAGAAACAGAAGAGGGGGAAAGTGGGGAAAAACTGCTGGAATAAGAAGAAAAGATATTGAATTTCTTTTTCAAAAAAGATGCGTCTTTTCATGGAAAGAAGCCTATACATAACCATAATCAAATACTGTATTAAGTTTCAAGAAAGAAATAAAGAGAAGAAATGAAAGTGAAAATACAAATAGAGAAATGAGAAGCAAGACTTGTTTGAGATTCAACGAGAAGAAGCAATGTATTAGATTTAATTGGAAAGAAAACAAAAGGAAAAGAGAATATTAGAGTCAGTTAGCTGAATTTGGAAAGGAAAAAAAGGAACACAAATCAAAATACAAACCAAGAAGGACAAAGCGAGGTAGTTAGAGTCAACGAAAAGAAGCCCTGCGTCAAGAGTTTAGAGCTGAGAAAAGGAAAGTAAAATAATGGAAAGGAGCAACGACGGCAAGAACTAAAATATTTTGGTCAACAATTAACTGAACTTCAGAAGATCAGTCAGAAACCTTTAATCTTACAGGTAAAGATATTTCTACTATTCTAAAAGAAAAATCGGAATTAGAGGATCAAATTAAATCACGTGAAGACGATATTTCTAAATTGCTGGGTCAACTGGAAATTTAAACGGATGTTTTAAATGAAGATGAAGAAATGCATCAAACGGAATTTAGAAGATGGGAAGAACTGAAAAAATTGGTAGTATTACTTCACAAGAAGTGATTGAAAGCAGAGAAAATTACAATTAGGTGATTGCAAGGAAACCTACTGGAAAAAGGCAGAAAACATACAGAAGAATTGAAGTTGAAATACGAGATGAGTGAACAAGACTAGGAAAAGTAAGGCAAAGCAATGAAAATCCACAATGGCTAAAAAAGAATTCGGGACATTTGAGACGGATGTGTGAAAAGGAAAGATATATAAGACGAGATTTTATTACGCAAATGGGGGAAAAAGAAAAGTAGAAGGAATCGAGTGCAAAAACAATTCCATGTAAAATGCGAAATATTTGAAAGAAAAGACTGATTTCGGGGAAGAAAAAAAATTTCAGCAAAACAAATTAATTTACAGAACGAATCAACGAGAGGCATCTCTTCAGGCCAGGGAGTCGGACAGCCGCAACGGTACCAAGTGAAGGAAGGACTGGAAGGACTCGTAAAGATTTACCACCAATGACTTGGGTGTCCAAGATAAGGGTGCAATGCGACAACAAAAAACACCCCCATGTGTGTGTGTGAGGTAGAATTGAAAACAATCTACTCTCTGTGCAGTGACCGATGGGCAGCGGTAGCCTTGTGGTCAAGGTCGTGGACTAGCGGCCGGCGATTTTCGTGGGTTCGATCCTTGGCCGCCAAAGACCCGCCGTGTAGCCGGGGCTGATGCACGTTAAATCTGTTCGGGGCCCAAAGTCCCCCCGTTGGCGTGGTGTGGATGTCAGTAGAGGGGGTGCCAGTTCAGGTGTCGTCCTCGTCACTTGACCGTGGTTCAAAATTACGAGGTCCGTCGCCAATAGCCTCATGTTGCTTCTAGTGCGACGTTAATATAAACTAAACTAAAACTAAACTGTGCAATGACCTCATAGATGAACCCCCCTATGCAACGATGAGAGGCCCAGCGATTTCAGTATTACTCTCCCTCACAGTAAGCCAATTAAAGACCCAGCCGTGGTGCATAATTCCAGTAGATACAGAAATCCCACCTACAGTGCAAAAAAGACGGTACCGGCAAAGGACTTTTGGGCCCCCCCCCCTCCCCTTTTCCCCACTTGGATGACTGAATAATCTTATTTGCTTTTGCTAGCTACGCTATAGCATTAAATAAAAAAAAAAGGACTCTAAATTTTAGGAGTGTATCTTCATTATTGTTACTTGGTTCTTTTGCTACATTTTGTTTGTGATTCACTATTAAAGTTCCTTTTATGTGTATAAGCCTTCCATTAGTTTAGTAGTTTTTATCTGAATAGAATATTTGCTAAGAATTATAGATCGGTTATTTCTCATGCAAATATTTTTTATAGACTTTCGAACTTTATGATAACTGCTTGTAACGTTGTGAAAGTGTAGAAATACTTTTTTTAAAAAAGTGCATTGATAATTTTAGTATTTTAATGTGTTTTATGGCCAAAGTCTATATATATATTATATCGGAAATAATTGCGTAACATTTTTTTTCCTCCCAACTTTTTATCTTGAGGGAAGGATGTAATGTATTAATGCCCATTAGCGAAAAAATTGTGGTAACCCCTCCTTTGTTCAGAAGAGAGATTACTAGTGTATATGAGATGCAGTTGGTATACTCGCTTGCGAAGGGTAAGTGCGAAAACGAGCTCCTAAATGTAAAAATGTTATTTTGTTAAAGAGCTGGAATTGTCCTTATGCCCAAATGCACACTAGTAAATTATCCAGAAATTAGTAAGAAAGAAAATGGAGATCGAAGAAAAATATCGGTTATTACCAAACTAGGAATTCATCTTTATTTTTTTAAACGGTTTTATGTTTTTCACTTGGGGGGGTCATCAAATTTTCGGTCATTAATTTGACCAACTTTCCATCAAACTAGAGCTCTGAAATTTTGGGAACCGTTCTTACTCGCCTAACAATGCAATATTTAGACATTTGCGAAAAGTTTTAACTAATATATTTTCTTTAATAATGCAGTTTAGCTCAACCACTTGGCGCGATTTCAAAAATTGGCACCAAACTTAGCGATCTCTTTGGCTGAACGTTAAGTGCGTAAAACGGACCAGGGTAGCCACATTTGGCAAATTACTGCCAAATAATTCTTGTCACCAAGGGTAGTTGGGTTAAACTGCATTCCAACCATTTAATTAACTGAATGAATGAATTAATTTTAGTTAGTTTTAACGTTTTTATGTATTTCACTTGGTGTGTGTGTGTCTGTGAGTGTCATCAAATTTTCTATCGTTAATTTAACCAACTTCCCATCAAGTTAGATCTCTGAAATTTTGGGAACCGTTCTTACTTGACTAACAATGTGATATTTGCTACCAGTTTTAACTAATATTTAAATATTTTCTTAATAAACTTTGTCACCATATAAAAATGTTGTTTTTAAAAACGTTGGTTTATATCTCGAATTATTTTCCTTTGTTGATCAAGATAAACATTGCACTGATTGCTTGTATTAAGAAATTAGTGTAACTTTTTATATAACAAAAGTATCTTGAAATTATTTTCAATCATTTTATTCAGGTCGACCAAACATTCCCAAGGTGCGACTCAACAATGGATTTGATATGCCCGTCATTGGACTCGGAGTGTGGCAAGTAAGTAAAATTTTTACATGTATATGCATTTTGTGAACAAATTCTTGAACGGTTGATCATTTTTGCTTTCTAAAAAGAAAAAACTATGATAAAAAATTACATAAGTTTAAATAATAGATATGAGCAACCGAAAATTGTTTAAAATGTAGAATCCACAGAGTTTGCTATTGATAGATTATTCTTTCCTAAATTTGCATTTTCAGATATTAGAGAATTAAAGATTATTTAAATATTCTTTTCTGTATACAATTATTGAAATCTTAAGCCCTCCAGTTTATTCTATTTTTTAAAAGTATATGATCTTTTTCTCGGAAAAAAATGATTGTGGGATTAAAACATTATGAATCACGGGCTTGAAGCTGGATTCTTCCAAACATTTTAGAGTAGATTATTTGCAGCAAGTCGCCTTAAAGATTTCAGGTGTCCGATAAATGATGCATCTCTGAAATAAGTTTATTTAGATTTGAATACTAATATTATTTTATAAAATCCATAGATCTTCTAATGACTTCACAGATTTAAAATATTTAAATTTTTTATAAGTTCAACATGAATTAGTAAATTGTAATTGGAATTATTTTGATGTTGGAATATTTCGGTCTACCTTATTTAAGGGATTTTCCCTTTATTTATGGCTCAGTTATTGCAGGTGTCAAACCCTCGGGGGTTTAACTTCAGGTAAATATGAGAACCCAAGGCGTCCTTACGATCTTTTTACTTTCCCATGGAGTTTGTTGGGAGAGAGGGGTGCCAGCTCAGGGTGTCGTCACTTGACCGAGGTTCAAAATTACGAGGTGCCAATAGCCCTCGTGTTGCTTCTAGTGCGACGTTAATAAAACTAAACTAATTCCCATGGAGTTTATTTTTAGTAAACACGGGTGACGTACCTCCATTTGCATCTTAGCGATCCTTTACTTTTGATCCTCCTTGTCAGCTAATTTTATTTTTTAAATTTCTTCAAATGTTTGGATAACAGTAATCTCAAATTCTCATCAAAATCTGGATAACTTTGTTTGGCGCAGCATAGCCATGTCTGGTTCTAGCGCCATTTTACTTCAGCATTCGCTACAAATGCTTTACATACTAGAGTATAAGCCGAGAAAATTTTGTGTTTTCCAAGATTCAAAATCAATCTACAAGAATTTTTTTTTCTATTTATGTTCTGCCACTCAAAATGCAAAAAAAAAAAAAAAAAAAATTTTACTCATTTCCTTTGTTTTTATCTGTGCATTATCTATAGTATTCTATTCTAGAAAAAGTTTTGAAACTTTTCCGCTAGTTGTATGCAAATTTTGCCAACATTAAATTGTTCTTTTTAGCTATGACTCGACAAATATAAAGCTTCTGCGGTTATGAAACATATTTTCATGAAAATTATCATATCGCTTAGAATTATCCTTTTCGTAAACAAGCTACATAAACTAGATAAAAAGAAGGGCTATATTGAAGATTTATCACTTGCGCGTGCTTAACAGAAAAATTCGCTACGCATTTAGCGAACTAGCGTATCCGAATGTAAGCAGACTCCCTTAATATAGCTCGGGGAAAAAAATTCTAGAAATTCTCCGCTTATTCACAATATCGTGAGGCAATCATGAAATCGAACTTCGGATCGAAATTTCGGTTGAGTCGGACACTTCCTTTGCTTACATTCTTTAAGTAAGTATGGCAATCGTAACCTCGAAGTACCTTGGCCTTCGGAGGCTTCCCTTCTTCAGATAGGTATGGCCATTATGATTCCGTAGTGTTCTAATGATCTCGTTTCTTTCCCTTGGAGTTTACTGTCTTTGGTAAACACGGGTGAGTGCCCCCGGAATACCTTAGCTGTCTTTCTCTTCTTTCGACCCTCCTCCTGCTAAACAAATTTTTATCTTTTCAACAATCTCAAAAGTTTTGCTTAGAGTGTCTCGAGATGCCCTAGAGATCTTTATTTTCAAACCTATTTCTTGTCAAAGAATTTATTTCCCCATTATGTTTTCAAACCTTTCGATCAGTTACATCGTGTTTGGTGCAACATAGTTATGTCGGAGTTTTGTGACAATCACTGTCCATGAGGTTTAGTCTCTAGTAAACACGAATGACGTAACCTGAGATACCGTAACGATCTTTCTCTATTTTCGACCATTAATTTCGTCTACCAGTTTTTTTTTTCAATGCTTCCAGAAACATTAATACTCTTGCGCCATTCACCCGAGATAACAAAGATGTTTTTTCTTTCCCATGGGTAACTTGTCTTTCCTTGATAAGCACTGGTAACGCAATCTTGGGATAAAGTAGCCGATTGATCATGGTCGTGGACTCACAGCCAATGGTTTTAGTCGGTCGTGGGCTCGAGCCTGAATGCCACTTAAGACTCGCCGTGTAGCCGGGATGATGCACGGTAAATTCCTCTAGGCTCAAAATTCTGATGTGATGTGGTGTGGAAGTTAGGAGAAGGAGGTGCAAGCTTGGGTATTTCTTTATCACTTAACTGAGATTCAAAATTGTGAGGATCGTCACCAATAACTCGTGTTCGTTCCAGTACGATATTAATAAAAACAGTCACAATCTATTGTTAAGAGCTGACATCTTAATCTTTAGTTAAATAGGACTGATACTCTATTTGTTCAATACAAAAAAAATTTAATTTTTCCCATTCGTCGAATAATCCAGTTCTTCGAAATCCGGATCGACTCTGGTCCCAATTAATCCAACAGATCGATGTTTTAGTGCAATCGCAGATGACATATGGTGTATATTTTTTAATCTGATCGTGGCATACAAATGATTAATTTGCAAGCGCATTTTGCATAATTAAGGAGAACCAATGGAGACCTAATTTTTACAATAAAAACTCTTGGCAGTGTTTAAAATTAAAGATTGTAATAGATTAAGGCTATTTTTTCTCTATGTAGAAATAAAATATAATACTCTAATTCTGGCGATTATCTAGAATAAAAAAATGCAGATTTCTTTCAAAGTAAAAACACTTTAATTAGTTGGTTGACTGAAACTTAAATTCGGGAGATCACTATTACACGAATCATCTATTTTCAAAGAAAAATTAATTTTGGTTGGGGATTGCTTATTTTTTTATATTTTGGATCTCTATCGCATTACTAGTACACTTTTTTTTTATTAAACTTCCTTTAACTCGTGCCCTCAGGGTCTTGCCTTTTTTCAGAAGAGGATGGGAGTCGCTCTTCCCGAGGCACTCTAGGGATCTTTTTCTTTCCCATGAGGTTTACTGTCTTTGGTAAACATGGGTGAAGACCCTAGCAATCCTTCTCTATTTTCGATCCTTCTTGTCTATCAATTTTTGTCTTTCCTTCAATTTCTTTGCGTCTAGGCCACAGTTAAATCTTGTTTGGTGCAGCATAGCCACATCTGGTTCTTGTTCCAATAAACCTTGCATTCACTCACTTACTTCCCGAGGAACACAGTGATCTTTTTTCTTTCCCATGGGGTTTACATGGGATCCTTCTCTATGTTCAACCCTCCTTGTCAATCCTTTTCTTTTTTCAAATGTATAGCAGTTACGCCTAATTTGGTGCAGCATAGTCATATTTGGCTCTTGCACCATTGAACAACATAACTCAATCACTCACATTCTCGAACTCGTATACAAACATTTGATAAGAAATTTTAAATTAGAAATTAATTTCGGCAATTTATTTTAAGAATTTCGTAGTATCCGATTTGATATTTCTTTACAAAAGGAATAGCATTTAAAACCATTAATTAAAACTATAGTAATCGCCTTTGAATCAAAAGCGATGTTTTAAAATGTAGATCTTCAGAAAATGCCAATACACAAAAGTTTGACATCAAAAACAGCGTTCTGTAAATTCCTCATAGTTCTATATTTACATACGAGATTGATTGTGAGTTAAGTCGTGCTGAGAATCAACACGAGAGGTATTGAACCTCATAATTTTATATGAAAGATTCTGAGACGTTAACTTTGAACTACATGAAAAATATTTCAACTACTTTTTTGATTTTAGTCTGATGTTTTACGTTTTTATACAGTAATACCATCCAAAAAGGGAAGCCTGTTAGACTATATATTTGTCCCTTAAACGGAGGTGTCGCTTGCAAGAGGCACTACAATACTTTCAAACATACGGTAACATTCCATTTTTGTAAAAGGTTTTTTATTTTTAGAATGATGACAAAGAAACGATTGAAAGAGCCTTGAGAAGCGCTGTAAGTGTTGGATATCGTTTCTTTGACACCGCTCCGATCTATGAGAATGAGGAGTACATGGGAAATATATTTCAACAACTATTCCTGGAGGGTGAAGTAAAACGTGAGGATTTCTTCTTGTGCACCAAAGTGAGTATGCTGTATGAAAAATTTGCTTCCGTACAAAATCACTCTGCAACAAATGGATTGCATCAAGTGCATAATTTGTATTTTTTAATATAATTTTGCATTTGTTTTTTTAAGCTGGGACCAAACAAAATGGATCCAAAAGTAGTGAGTAAGGCTTGCCAAAATTCCCTCAAGCGTCTGAAGTCGGACTACCTAGATCTCTACCTCATACACTTTCCTATTCCTTCAAAGGTGATACATTTTATTGATATTTCAACTGTACATAATGTAATTTCTATATATAACATGCAAAGGTTACGTTTTAATATCCGTATCAAAGAAGACTCGTTTAAGACAAGTCTAAAACTAATTATTTATACTGGTGTGCAAAACATAAGCAATAATGTAAATTTTAAACAGATAGTCAATAAAATTGCAGGAAAGAGGTTATTGCGATCAGTACAATGAACACTCAATTCAGTAAAGGTGCTGCGTATGCAAATGTCGAGAACAAAACGTCATAGGCAACGTGAATGTCCGCAAAATGCGTGCGGTTGGCGGTTGCAGCTGAAGACTACAATAAAAGGAAGAACGGATGTGCTATTAAAGATATTGTAAGACAATTGCAAGTGAGTACTTTCGTGAAATATGGCTAGAAGAAATCACCTTGACGACTTAACACGGGGAAGAATGAAAGCTGGAGAAGGGTCGTAGTCTGACCAATGTAGCTGAAGAGTTCGGAATCAACACAAGTGTCGTTTCGCGCTCTTGGAAAATCTTCCAAACCAAAGGTACAGTTATTAGAAAGGTTGTTGGAGACATCCCTAGGAAAACAACTGCAGTGGATGACCGATATATCGTCCTGTAGGCGAAAAGAACCCGATACCAGTCAGCAAGTGCCATTGCTCAGCAACTATGTGCAGTAGTGGGTGACAAATATTGCGGTTTACTGTAGATAGACGCCTTCACAAAGGGAGCCTATTAGTTCGTCATCCTGAAAGCTGCATCCATCTTATCAATGGCGTCGTGTCCTTTATAGATGAGAGTCGTTTCAGTGCCACAAGCGATTCTCAACACCAGTTGATTTGGAGAGAGGTCAACACTCGTTTTTATCCCAGTAGCATCACGGAAAGAGACCATTACGGTGGTCCTGGAGTTGTCTGGGGAGGCATTATGCTGAGTTCTACGTTTTCGACATAGGTTCTGAAACCGGAGATCGCTACTGGACCAGACTTCGACTTTATGAATGACAATGTACAGCCACACCGGATTGTTGATGTTCAGCAGCAGCTGGAAAGTGAAGATATCACTCGATTGGATTGGCCAACGTTCTCCCATGATTTAAATCCCATAGAACATGTGTAGGATGCTTTTTGAAGACTCCTTGCGGCACGATTACATCCTCCGGGGAATATCCAACAACTGATGCTGATTGAGGAAAGGGTTATCTTACCTCAAGAATTGTTGGACAATCTGGTGCTGAATAGGGAGAGACGGTGCGAAGCAACCATTGCAGTAAGGAGAGGGCATATTTCATACTAAGGAACATCCTGTTGTTCCTCTTCGATAGACAATCATGTGTAACGATACTATCAGTTCATTAAAGCCTTTTTTTTATTTCTACACTATATGCATCGTATTCTTTTTTGCGCAACTATGCTTTCGTCATCGCTTAAATACAAAATGCTGCCTCTCACTTCTGAATTTCATGTCTCTCGGATGATTTTATGTAGAGTTATGACAAAAAAAACCCACCTATCGCTTAAGTTTTGCACACCAGTGTGTGGCCGTGGTAGCTTAGTGGTTATGGTTTCGGATTCGTGGCCAGCGGTTTTCGTTCAGCTGCGGGTTCCATTCTTGGCCGCTGAAGACGTGTAGCCGGGGCTGATACGCGTTAAATCTGTCGGGACTCAAAGTCCTCCTGTGGAGTGGTGTGGTAGTTAGGGGGGGGTTAGCTCTGGGGTCGTCCTCGTCACTTGACCGATGTTCAAAATTACGAGGTCCGTCACCAATATCCCTCCCCTCGAATGAATGTCCTTGCCCCTCGGTCTCGTATATTTATGACTTTAAGAAATAAGCTTCTTTCTGACTGGGAGGTTTGGTGGTCAAGTTGTAATACTGGTGTTCAGGTTCAGTCCTATATTTCTAAACCAAATCCGAGTTTTTATGAAAATTCGGGTTTTATTACACGCTTCTTAACTGGTCATGGTCCCTTTATTTCTTATTTAAATCGTTTAAATTTTAAAAATATAAATTTGTCTGTGGCTGTGCTAGAGATGCTGACCACTATTTTTTCTTTCTCTTTTACCAGGAGGGGGGTGCCAGCTCAGGTGTCGTCCTCGTCACTTGACCGTGGTTCAAAATTACGAGGTCCGTCGCCAATAGCCCTCGTGTTGCTTCTAGTGCGACGTTAATAAAAACTAAACTCTCTTTTACCAGAGATTTTCATTTAAAATCTCCTGTTGTTGAAGCGAAACTTATTTGGCTAAGGTCCGTGTGGGAAAATCCCTTCTTGCATTCTAAGCTTAAACCTTGTATACTTACGGCTCATAAAATTATCCAGCAAATTTTTTGATTGTTTTAATTTTTTATTATATTTCTCAATATTTTATCATCCCTTACCGTGTAGCTATAATTGTATGCCTTGTATATATGTCTATACCTTTGCATAACACTTCATTTTTGTTTACGAATTTGTGGACGTTTTAATGTTGTGCTATTTAACCTGATGTGCATCATATTTCTGCAAGACAATTTCAACTGTTATTTTTTTATTTCTTGTGTTTCTGTCATGCATATTTTTTGTTGTTCAAATACCTTGTACATTTTATTTAACCTTTATTTCAAAATTATGTAAATCTTATGTTATTTTGTCAAATGCTGAGTGCAGGAGGGATTGTTTCACGGGGAGGGGGGGGGTCAGCTCTAAACCCTTTGGGTGAGCTCGGTCCCCTTGGGTATTCTGCCAATAGCCCTCGTGTTGCTTCTAGTGCGACGTTAATAAAAACTAAACCCAAAAGGGGTAAGAATATTTCTAAAAATCGGAGGGAAAATGTAATTCCGCAGAAACCATTATTTTTTATCTTTCGGGTGCACTTTTTTTGCTTTCAAATAGATAAAATAGTATAGATTATAGGAGTGTGGTAGGAATTAGAAAGAATTCCATTACATTCACGAAATCAAAATGGCCGTTAGACGGGATCTTTCCTCTTACTAATGTACAGCAGGAAAAGGTAGCGCGCAATTTTTTATAATGCACCTAAAAGTACCTCGTGTAAACATTTCTGAAAATGGGAGGCAAGGAATTTTCTATAAGATACACTTAACTTTAACCGGAAAAATATTTCAGCGAATGTATAATTTCGAAATTGTATCAGTGCCATTTTGTGAAGAAACAAAGTTTTCACGGCGGGTTTGTGAAAGGGCTACAAGTTTTTTATTCTTTGTTCTTTTTTTCCCATGGTTTGAAAATCATTGAAAAGTAATGCTTAGTCTGATATTCTTACGATGAGTTAGCATAGAATACTAAATTTAAAAAAATTAAAGTAATGCTTACGATGAGTTTGCTTTTTAATAATTGTTATATATTAATGTGTTCAACGTTAATCATCGATTTATATTTCTAGGATACGGAAAATGAATTCGAATACTACCCAAAGCATGAAGAAAAACACGAGTTACTTATCGATCACAATGTAAAACTTGAAGAAACTTGGAAGGTATGTACTAATTTTTATTTAACTAATGTACGCATGCGTAGAATTATATCCTTTTGAAGCACTTGAAAGACCTCAAAGGTGAAGAGTTAATATAATTAGTAGGCCCATTTCCTCAAGCGTACTTCACAATCCCTTTTTGAAATGGCTGATGATAGTCGCGAACGCGTTGTTTCCGTCGAGTCGTGGGTTCGATCCAATATGAAGCTGATGCACTTCAAATCCGTTGAGACTTCAATCCCCCCCATGACAAATATTTGGGTGCAGTTTTGCCAGAATTGGATCTCGCACCATAAATTGTCTAACACAGTGTCATTTCCATCAGATTTATGACCCGTGTGGTGACCGGGAATGACAGAATAGCCCCATTGTAGCTCATTTATGTGAAATGGGCACCCAGCGTCTGGGGGTATAGCCGGGAACCCTGCCCCTGGGGATTATATCAGGGATCCTCAGGGCCTTGCCTTCTTCAGGTAAGTATGGGCATGAATCCGATCCACCCTAGTGATCTTTTTCTTTCCTATGAGGTTTACTGTCTTTGGTACACACGGGTGACGCGCCTCCGGGATATCCTAGCGATCCTTCTCTATTTTCGACCTACCTTCTTGTCAACCAATTTGTGTCTTTCTTCCATTTTTTTTCACGTCTAGACCATAGTTAAAACTATTTTGGCGCTGCATAACCACATCTGGCTCTTTCGCCAATAAACTTTGTTTTTACTCATTACTTTTCCACTCCTATTTGGTGACCTCGATAAACTTGTGTTCATGATCGCGACCGTCGTTCTGGGTGCATACTGTAGCACACATCGCTGGCGGAGTATCTAGACTTACATTATCAAATTTTTGAGCTATGCACTGATTTTATTTGTTACAGATTTCAAATCATATTCAGTGAGAACGGGTAATGTATCATCACTGTAGATGCACATAATTAATGTAAATTGTGGCACTGGACCACTATGCAATTCATAAGGATAGGCAAAAGTAAAATATATTTAATTATGCCCTAGAGTCGCTCTTAAAAATAACAGGATAGCTATTTACGCCAACCTCTCGGATATGTGCTCGTGGTAGCAGACATTACAGAACGCGTGACCGGCCTCGTTTCCGTCGAATCGCGGGTTGATGCCAGTAAAGATAAGTTGAATAGCGAAACTAACCCACTCCGAAACTGTAGAGGCTCATAGTCCTTCCATTAGTGAGATGAGGGAGTTAGGAGAGGTAGGTGCCAGCTCGAGTATCGTCCTCGTCACTTGACCGAGATTTAAAATTGCAAGGCAAAATAATCCCACTGTAGCTCATGCATGTCGTAAGAAGCGACTAAAATGGGTACCCAGCGTCTGGGGGTATAGTCGGGCACCCTGCCCCTGGGGATTATATCAGGAGACCTCAAGGACTTGTCGTCTTTTGGTAAGTACGGGCATCATGACCCCGAGGTGCCTTAGTGATTTTTTTTTCTTTCCCGTGGGGTTCACTGTCTATTGTAAACACGGGTTACCCTAGCGATCCTTCTGTATTTTCGAATTTCCTTGTCAACCAAATTTGTCTTTTTTTTTTTTTTTTTTTTTCAATTTCTTAATGTCTAGACCACAGTTAAATATAATTTGGCACAACAGTCATATCTGGCTCTTGTGCCATTAAACTTTAGTCACTCACTTAAAAGTTCTAGGAGCGCCCCAATAGCTAAAATGTGATTGATAACTTTTGTAAAAATGGAGTAAATTTAAAAGAAATCGCTGTATTTTAGAACGTTTTTGTTAGTTAATTTTATGTTGGAGTGCTCAAAGAAGCATTGTGGACCTGTAAACTTTGGTTGAATTTTACTGTACCAAAAACTTAATATTAGACTTCTTAATTAAAAGGACTGTTTTATGTTTCCAATGCATATGTATTTCATTATCCCTTATATAAAATTTAATGTTTTTATTTCATTCTGTAGGCGATGGAACGTCTTGTTGAAGACGGGCTTGTTAAATCGATCGGTCTTTCAAACTGCAGTAAGAATCAAATTGAGCGAATATTGAATGTTTGCAAAATCAAACCTGCAAATCTCCAGGTAAGAAGCGTATGGATAATGCAAAACATTTTTTCTTTCTAATTCATTTAATTCGGAAGTTTTGGAAGAGCTTCATACAAGAACTATTTGATATTTGCTAGTTGCTTCTCTTTTTTCGTATTACCCCTTGGTCTTTGCTTTAGGTCTGTAAGGGCATTGAGACTTCAAGGAATCCTTGAAATCTTTTTCTTTCTCATGGAGTTTAGTCTTTGGGAAATGGGTGTGATATGCTTCCGGAATACTCTATTGATGGAGGGTTTTTTTTCCGATCAATTTTTGAAATTTTTTTCGTTCCTAACATCTAGATCAGTGGTTCTTAAACTTCTTAGTCGGACGAATCCACTCCCGCGGCTAAAAATTTCCAACAACCCCCTTCCCCCATACATGAAATAAAAATGCTATTTAATTTCTAATTTAATTAAAGTAATTAATAAATAGCTTTAAATTCTAGTGTATTTATTTTAATTTTAAAATTTTACTATGCTAGACTAAAAAGTAATTTTATCTTGAAATATAAATAAAATAACTTCTCTTTTATGATTATTGAAATATCAACCTTAAACGAATAAACCAGTAAAGATGTACACTATATTTTTGTGATGTACACACACCTGCGATGGAACAGAAACAGCTATACTAGAAAAGCGTTTTCTTAATTGTCGCAGCAGCGCCGACTTATTCGCCTGTGTTGCGCTGGACGTTGCGTATCACTCGTGTATGGTTGTATTTTGATAACAAAATGTGCTGAAATTGTAAAGCAAAACGCGATAATAATGCACTTTAGGTATTTTTTTTTCAATATGCAAATGATTTAAAGCTCAACTTAACAAGTATGTTATTACGATTTTATAATTGAGCTCCATAGATAATGTAACTTATTAATTTCAATGCGAATACATTTCGACTGTTTTTTTTTTAATTCATTCACCTAAATTAAATTTTTGCTACCCTATTCGATGTCGTGACCCTAACGCTGGTCTAGATCATGGGTTGGCGTATAATAGCCAGATGTGTAACTCCTGCTCCAAAACCATTTGCTATCGCTTACTATTTAATCCCGGGATACCCTAGCGATCCTTCTCTATTTTCGACCCTCCTTCTTGTCAATCACTTATTTTTCAACTTCACGTCTAGACCACAGTTTAATCTTGTTTGGCGCAGCATAGCCATATCTGGCTCTTGCGCCAATAAACTTTACATTCACTCACTCACTGGCTTACTATTTAACTCAAATGACTCGAAGCCTTAGTTGAATTGCATGACATGAGCATGTATTACAAAATGCAACTGTTGATGGTAAAATAAATCAAGAGAGATAAATACTATGCAAAGTTTGCTTCTATGGTTTCAAACGCTGGGATTACGAATGGATTTTGTGCTCATGTGGAAAATTCGAGGAACATAATAGATGCCAAACGTTAGTAGTTACACAATATCCCTGAAATTTAGCGTGAATACCTTGAAAGCCATTAGAAAATTGGACAATCATTCCCTCTGTGGTGGCTGATACTGCAAACGTTGTACACTACTTATAAATTTTGTTTATTTACTCCTGGTGGTATTTTACTCAAAGAGCAAGCGTATTCGGCTGAACGATACATTTTTTTTTTATTTGTTTGAGTTTTATTTATCAATTGTTCCTCGTGTGGTTCTTTTAAGAAAATTGTGATTTTAAACAATTGTTTGGTGCAGCTTAGTTAGATATGGCTTTAGCGCCATAAATTTCCTGTTACTCACTCATACCTAAGAATTTGAAAATACGGTCCTCGGACTTGAGATATTCATCCTTTTTTAATTATGAACAGGTAGAACTGCTTCAAAGTATCGGAAACATAATATTTTTGCGTATAATAATGAGATGTGCAATGCACGTAGATGCAACCTATATAATTTCGACTTTCGTTCTCAAATTTTAACTATTTGATTTATATTTATGCAATAAAATGATTCTGAAAGAGCAAAAAATAATAAATTTTCGGTGGAATTGTATTTTTCCTCTGAATTTTGAAAGTATCTTAGAATATTTTTCAAGACCAGAGAATCCGCAAAAAAATCGTGGCCGCGATAGCCTAGTGGTCAGGCTCGCGGCCGGCGGTTTTTGTCTAGTTGTGGGTTCGAGATTAGATGCCACTAAAACCCGCCGTGTAGCCGGGATTGGACGTTGAATCTGTCGAGGCCTTAAGTCTTCCCGAGGGCGTGGTGTGGAAGTTAAGAGAGGAGATGCCAGCTCAAGTGTCGTCAAGTGTCACTTGACCAAGGATCCAATTCACGAGGTCCTTCGTTAACAGCCCTCTTGTTGCTTCTAGTGCGGCATTAATAACACCAAAACCACAAACGAATCATTTAAATAGGGGTAAAAATATTTCTAAAAATTGGTGTGGAAATGTAATTCTCTGCAGAAACCTTCGTTATTTTTTCTCTATCGGAGTCGCTGTTTGGCATTCAAATAGATAAAATAGTATAGAAAATAGGATGGTAGTAGAAATTCCGTAGGTTTAATATTATTTTTAACATGAAATAAAAACGGCCAAATGACCGTTACCTTAAGTGAACATGGAGACAACGGGCCAAATAAACTAAGTTTTTGTTTAGAGAAACTGCATCCATAGATAGTAATTATTATTCAAAAATTGAAGTATTTATTAGTAGTCTTGTATTTCTGTTTTGAAACTTTCCACTTGAGAGATTTTATTTTTGATTACATTCATTTTCCATATTTCAGTTTAAAGCACAACTTGTAATACAAATCTTAATAAAGCCAATTATATATACACTAGTTTTATTTTTGTTTATGATCGTACTTTTCAAACTTAGAATTCAAAAGAATCGCACATTTTACAGCAAAAAAGTACTAGATGTTAAGATATTCGACTTGAGGAACTAATTTTTCTCCTTAACGATGAAAACCTTTTCAGATCACTTGACTGTCTTTTTTTTTTTTTTTAATTAAGGGTTTTATTCTAATTGCTTATTCTACTGATTATTTCTAGAAGTCAAGCTACTATGAAAACAGGAGAAATTGTTTTTTTTTTTTTGGGAATTTGACACTTTGATATTTTTTTTCTAATTAAACATTGCCAAGACTTTCAGTGGAACATATGTCTGCAAGATCTAGTTACACTTTTGGTCCTTTGATATCGGTGTTCTTTTTTCATGAGACGCATGCGTAGGCAAAGGGTTTCAGTTTTTACGTATGCATTTTAAATCGCATTGGATAGTTTATTCATAAAAAAACTAAAATATTGAACCAAAATTGAAAATATATTTGTTGCATATAGTGTATATTGAATATTTGTGTGGCGCTCCCCCGTGATACCCTAGCGATCCTTCTCTGTTTTCGACTCTCCTTCTTGCCAACCAATTTGTGTCTTTTCTTCCATTTTTTTTTCACGTCTGGACCACAGTTTAATCTTGTTTGGTGCATCATAGCTATATCTGGCTCTTGTGCCAATAAACTTTACTTTTTCACTTGAACACCTTCTTGTCAACCAATCTATTTTCATTGTTTTAACGTCTAGATCAGATTTACGTTATTTGGCTCTGTATGACCCCCATCTGGCTCTTGCACCAATAAACTTCACTATCACTCACTAACTCACATTGAATATTTGTACAGATTTCATGAAAATGAAACTCAAACTGTAACTTGTTTTGTCCCTTACCCATTTGTAGAAACAGAAGATCATCCAGAAATAAGAATTTGTATTGTATATTTAACAAAGTGTGCAATAACTAGTAATTATCTAGAATTAAATGAGGTATCCATTTATTTCTGAAATGGTTTATGTGGCTGCTAATCATACAATTGCTCAAATTCTAATTTTAAGTATATATATAATTTTAGTAGAATTTCATATCAAAACTGTGGAACTAATTATAAAATAAAAATAGGCATAACTTAAGTCTTTTGCAATTTAATTCTATTTATCGTTTAAATATTTTTATTCTATATATTCATGTATATGTATATCTCTGACAAAGTAATATACAGTGGCACAAACAATTGAGGATACACCTTACTTTTACTTGATAAATCCAACTTTCAATCAAAATAACACCTTAACCAGAAGTGCAAACGAATTTTTATTCTTAGACATAACAAAAGGTTTAATTAACAGTAAAAATAAAGAAAAATCAACGATAAAATTCTAAAATAAAACTTTTTAGAGGCATTTCAAATAAACATAAGCAAATTTTTACCTCAAAAAATTGAGGATACACAAATGAAATTTTTGTTTAACTATCACTTGATTTCTTTTTGCTTGCTACTAATAATCTAAGTTTGGGAAATTTTATCCTAAACTTTTTCAACTGTTATTTCTGTCTTTTGAAGTTGGTTATGAGAATATAAAGCTGTAATTTTAAATGGAAAATGGCTCCTCGGAAAGAGACTAGTATTGATGTAAGAAAATTTATATTAAGGTTATTTAAGAAGGGAAAATCTTATCGTGAAATAGCTGAAATTGTCGGTAGGTGTCCAGAAAAACATTGGGAAATTTAAACGCGATGGATTAATTCAAAATAAGAGTGGAAGAGGAAGGAAAAGTATTCTGAGTGATGTAGCTAAAAGGAAAATTTTAAAAGATATCAAGATTAATCCTAAACTGAGTGCAGTCAAACTAGCTGCAGAAACTTTTCGAATAATCTGCAGAAGTGTAAGTGCTGAAACTGTGAGAAATGTGATTAGACATGCTGGATATAGCAGTCGAGTAGCTAGAAAGAAACCTTTCATAAGCTTACAAAATCAGAAAAAGCGTTTGGAGTTTGCAAAAACTCATCAGTTGAAGACAGAAAACTTTTGGAAGAAAGTTATATTTAGTGATGAAAGTAAATTCAACATTTTTGGAAGCGATGGACGTCACACCGTTTGGAGAAAGCCGAACACCGCTTTGGATCCAAAAAATTTACGTCCTACAGTTAAACATGGTGGTAACTCCGTCATGGTTTGGGGTTGTATGGCTGCAAATGGGGTAGGAAATTTAGTTTTTATAGATGGTATAATGGATCATAAGCTTTATATAGACATACTCCGCAACTATCTTAAAGAAAGTGGACAAAAATTGGGTTTAGATGGAAATTTTATATTTCAGCACGACAACGACCCCAAACACACGGCCCGTAATGTCAAAATGTGGTGTCTTTTTCATTATAAACAGCAATTGCACACACCGCCACAGTCCCCTGACATCAATGTCATTGAAAATTTGTGGGCCACACTAGAAACAGCGGTCCAAAAACACCAGATTAGAAACAAAGCCCACTTAAAGCAAGTGTTACAAGAAGAATGGGATAAAATATCTCCAGATACCACTAAAAAATTGGTCGAATCGGTACCAAGACGTTTGGAGGACATTATAAAAGCCAAAGGACATGCAACAAAATACTGATACTGTCTATGCATGTAATATATCGAAAAAATTTCATTGGTGTATCCTTAATTTTTTGAGGTAAAGATCTGCCTATGTTTACTTCAAATATTTGTGAAACTTTTAATTTTAGATATTTTTTTGTTGATTTTCGTTATTTTTACTGTAAATTACCCCTTTTATTACGTGTAAAAGTAAAAATACGTCTTCTATTCTAGTTAATGTGTTATTTTCATTAAAAGTTGGATTTATCAAGTGAAAGTAAGGTGTATCCTCAATTGTTTGAGCCACTGTATATGTTTCCCTTTCGGAACAAAATTTCTTTATATTTAGAAATTAAGAGAAAGCTTTTGAAGTTACTCTATTTTTATTTTTGGTGCGATAAAAAATATTTTTAAATTTTAGATAGAATGCCACCCGTATCTTCCCCAGAGAGAAATGATCGATTTCTGTAAGAGTCTAAACATTGCCGTCACAGCCTATTCTCCTCTAGGAACGCCTGGGTTTGGACCCTATGTCAAGAAGAAATATCTGGTGTAAGAATTTTAATATTTACTAAAATAATTGACGCGTTGTATACTTGCTAATACAATTTGTTCTGAACGCATAACATATAGAAACGCTACAATGCAGGCGTCGGATCTCTTGTATGCATGTTTTTATTTTCGCGACAGGATATCCGAGAGTTCCTGGCTTGTTGCGAGGGGGGAGTCTTCATCATTGTGGATTCTTTCAGGGACTTGCCTTCGTTAGGAAAGTAGGGGCATCGTGACCCTTGCATACCCTAGTGATCTGTTATAGGTTTGACTTCGGCGCAGCATAGTCACATCTGGCTCTTACGCCACTAAACTCCATCAGTCACGTGGGCTTTACTGTCAATATAAACACTGGAGAAGTGGACCGGGAAACTCTAGTGACTTTTTTATTTTATTTTTGACCCTTTCTATCGATTGTTTTTTATCTTTCACTTTTCTGAAGTCTAAACCGCAGTTACGTTTTGTTTGGAGCTTCTTAGTCGTATTTGGCTCTTGTGCCATTGAGCTAAACTGTCGCTCACTATCCCGATGTGACGATGTTCTTGAATTGTTTTTGCTTCTGTTTAGGATCCTGCTTTCTTTAAGTAAGAATAAACGTCATGACCCTGAAATTCCCTAAAGATATTTTATTTCCCATGGCATTTACTGTTATTGGTAAACACGGAGGACACACCCTGGGGAAATTCCTAGTGATCCCTCTCTATTTTCGACCCTGACCCGTGTGGTGACCGGGAATGAAAGAATAGTCCCAATGTAGCTCCTGCATGTCGAGAGAGGCGACTAAAATGGTCACCCTGCCTCTGGGGATTATATCGTCCTCCCGTTGGCGTGGTGTGGATGAGGAGAGGGGGTGCCAGCTCAGGTGTCGTCCTCGTCACTTGACCGTGGTTCAAAATTACGAGGTCCGTCGCCAATAGCCCTCGTGTTGCTTCTAGTGCGACGTTAATATAAACTAAACTGGGGATTATATCGGGGAGCCTCAGAGACTTGCCTCCTTTCGGTACCTTACGACCCCGAGGCACTCTAGTGATCTTTTTTCTTTCCCGTGGGATTTCCTATCTTTGGTACACATGGGTAACACGCCTCCGGGATATCCTAGCGATCCCCCTCAATTTTCGAGCCTTTTCAACCAATTTTCATATTTTTCAATTTTTATCACATGTCTAGAATACAGCTTTACCTTGTTTGGCGCAGCATAGCCACATCTGGCTCTTACTCAATTAAAAAAAATATCACTTACACTCACAGCTAAACTTTCTCATTCATTTTGTCTACAACCGATACACACTCAGTTATTTCTCATTTAACATGTTTATGTTTTATTTTTGGCGATGGAAGTTACAGTAACATCGTACAATAAAATATTTACAATCAAAAGTAGTTTGCTTCAATTTAATTTTGTCTTTAAATTATCCAATTGTATAAATGGAAACTACTTTCGGCAGTTTCGATCCGTGTTTATTCGAACTTCTGCTTCTCTCACACGAGATCATTATGTTCTCGATGTAAAAACAAAATAAAATCTATGTCTTGAATTTCTGTATATATATATGATTGGAGCCTAATGCTATATACTCCCGAATTAGCACTTTTTTTTGTCAAGCCTGAGTCCCGCGCAAATTAAGTTTGTGAAAAAGAACCTCTAACTTAGCATACAGGCCTTAAAGCCTCCGTGGTTTATTTTTAATTTTTCTGTTTAATTTTGCACCGCAAAGCGACAAGAAGTATTTAGAAAATGTCGATGGTTTTGAAAATATCGCGACATTTTAATCGCAGATTATGTGTACAAAAATAAGTTTAGTCTGTATTGATTTAAATATATATTTTGTCTATAGAGATGCATTACTTTGTAAGTATACTACACTTGCCTATCGTATACCCAGATTGTTATAAATTTATATTGATACGTGTTCGTATAATTCTTAAGTTTATAATTTCTGACATTTCTTATTCGTATTTTAAATGTTTTAATTACTTGTTCTCATTTATTGTTTAAAAATGCAGAAGTAGTAATAAAGTTTTGTTACACCATTTCAAATGCAGCCATTTGCACATGTAGCCGCGGTAGCCTAGTGGTTAAGGCTTCTGACTCGCGGCCAGCGGTTTTCGTTGAAGAGTGGATTCGAGCCTTGAGGCACTTAAGTACCTACCGGGTTGTGGTACTGATGCACTTCAAATCTGTCGGGGTCCAAAATCCTCCCGCAAGTGTGGTGGGGAAGTTAGGAGAGGGGGTGCCATCTCTGGTGTAGTCCTCGTCACTTGTCCAAGGTTCAAAATTACGAGGTCCATCAGTTCAACAGTCTATCATCAAAATTACCATCGTTGCTTCTAGTGCTACTTTAATAAAACCAAACTAAAGCAGCAATTTGTATGTTTATGGCAAAGTTAAGTGGTGTTAATTTACTTGCGGCAATAAGAGCTGCTCATATTAAAATCAAAGTGAGAAATTACATTCAATTTTTCTTGCAGAGATATTAACCCGCCCCTTTTGTTCAACGAGGAAATAGTGAAAAACATAGCTGCTGCAAAGGGAAAAACTCCAGCCCAGGTATCGCTAATGAAGGCAAATTTTCTCATTTTATGTAATTAGAAATTATTTAAATAGAATTCCTTGATGATAGTTTATATTTTTGAATAAGACAATTTAACTTCAATCAATACTTTTGGAAGTTTCATATTTTATTGATAAAGTTTGAAGCTTTGTTCAAGTTGGAAGTTCGTTCATGTCAAAAGCATTTTTCTATAGATACGTGCAAAGTTTCCAACTTGATCTCTAACATATTGTCTTAAGTTGTACGGGTTAAATTGCAAAAGTGCATGTTTATGTATATATATAATATTAAATGCTTAACTCTCTGAAAACTTGGAAGATCTTGGAATACATGCGATTTCACTTCTATGATTAGGGTCTACATTTTTGTAGTTTTCTGGGAAAAATTTAAGCATCCCTTAGAAATGGCCGTGTAATTTTCAAACGTAACTAATAAAGTTATGGTCGCACATCAAAAGTGACTATTTCTTACGAAAAAAAAAATATTTTCCAACAAGGAGGAATCTACTAAGTATTCCAGACTAAAATATTCTGATTATAATTACAATTTGAAATTGAAATTTTCTTAACTTCTAGAAATGCTATTTAGAAATTTGTGATCTATTTTCCTGCTTTAATGTTTATAATTTAACAATGCTCTAAAATTAAACTAATTAACACAATTTATGATTACGTTTTCTCAATGCGAAAACACCAATGTCTGCAGTTATTTTAAATATGTTTTATTCGACATTCAGACCTCGAGAAATTGAATTTAAAAAAATGTGAAATTAACAGTTGTAAAATTTAAAGTTCTCCGTATCTCTGTTTAATGCGCATTTTTCAATTAAACGATAGATACGTGGGACGACTGGGTATAAGAATAGTCCAATTGTAGCTCATGCATGTCGCAAGAGGCTACTAAAATGGATACCAATGTCTGGAAGTATAGCCGGGCACCCTGCCTCTGGAGATTATATCATGATGCACGTTAAATCTGTTGGGGCCCAAAGTCCTCCCGTTGGCGTGGTATGGAAGTTAGGAGAGGGGGGTGCCAGCTCAGGTGTCGTCCTCGTCACTTGGCCGAGATTCAAGATTACGAGGTCCGTCGCCAATAGCCATCGTGTTGCTTCTAGTGCGACGTTAATAAAAAAAATTAAACTGGTGATTATATCAGAGGACCTCAGGGGTTTGCCTTCTTTAGATAGGTACGAGCATCACGTTCCCGAGGAACCCTAGCGATCTTTTTTTATCCATGGAGAAAGAAAATGCTTTGTAGATATCAAAAGGAAAAGGGAAAGAAAAAAATCAAATCTTTGGTAAACATGGGTGAGTCACTCTCGGGATATCCTAGCGATCCTTCTCTATTTCCGACCTTCAATCTTGTCATCCAAAGTCTTACTTTTTTTCTATTTTCACACGTCAATATCGGTTTTACCTTCCCAGCTTTATCTCGCTCATTTTGTTTGGTACAGCATGGCCACATCTCGCTTTTGCGCCATTACAAATACTGTCAATCACTCATTCAAGTATATTGATCACAGTTGTACCCTTATTTGGTGAAGAATTGCCACATCTGGCTCTTGCGCCATAAATTTTCACCACCACAAATGAACGATAAATTGATCCATGTTAAATATTTACTACATTTTCTATTCTTCTATTCTGAAGAAACTGAATATATTATAAATTGAATTATAGTTACTTTTCAATTTTTAGATTCTTCTGAGATTTTTAATACAGCGCGGTTTCCTTGTTATTCCCAAAAGTAGTAACCCTGATCATCAAAAAGAAAACTTAGAGGTATGTTGAAAATCCATAATTACCTTTCAAGTAAAATAATTAAACAAATATTCATTAAGATGTGTCTCATGTGTATGAAGATGACTAAAACATTTTCGTGGTTGAAACAAGATGCATAATTTTACTGCATGTACAATTGTACTAAAATTATATTTAGATTTAGATTATATACACACAACTCGTATTTACGAAATGCATCTATACCAAAGTTTCTATACCTTAAAAATTCAGGAATTATTCAAATTTTTGAAATCTGCTGTGGGAACGTCGTGTCACAATTGTATCCAGTAGCATCTATTTAAAGCTCTACAAACTAAACGAAATTTTTTTATTCACCAGTCTACCTTCAAGTTGAAACATATAGAACAGCTGATTTGCGTTAGTTTGTCACGGAAAAATGGTTTTTTCCTTACAGTGGTTGATCATTGATTTCACCCAACGCTTGTGTCAACGCGATATTCTTGCAACACGAGACTCGTCCAAAAATTTAAATATCTTTTGGATCGGGAATTTTTCTCGAGCTTTCAGAAAAGATTTATGTAGTGATCAAGATCCAATCCTTTAAATCAGAAATAAATGCACATTATAGACGAAAAATAGAAGTTAAATTGGAACATCAGGACACTGGCCTTGTCTTTCATGATAATGTAAAGTAATTTGAATGATTTGGATCGTTGGTTCCGATCCGGAGGGATGCGAGCCACAAGGGGAATGTCTTAGCATTTTTTTTTTTTGGTGGAAGAAGGTTCAACTTAATTTTAAAATGTATTGTTATTTAAGGTTAAATAATTATATAATAGCTGTTGAATAATTATTTGGCAAACCGCAGGGTATGCGGCGTAATAGAGAGGCTCAAGCACCTCTCTTAATACCTGAAGAAATCAGACAGGTGCCGGGTAGTCTGAAGCGAACCCGAAACTCCGCAATCTCTAAAAGAAATGGGCCAACACATGTCCCATTGTTTTCCAGAGTATCTTTGCCTTTAATCGCTGTGAGTATATGGATTTTATTACTATTTAAACGGATGGATCGAATGGAACTGGATACGTCGGCTGTGGTGTCGTTTCAAATGACATCAGGCGTAGTTACCGGCTCGACGCTTCCTGCAGTGTCTACACAGCCGGACCTGTCGCCATCTACTGTGCACTCAGATTAATCGAGAAATCCAGTTCTCGAAAGTTCGTTGTATATACTGACAGCAGGAGCGTCCTGGAAACATTGATCAATCTGAACGATCGCTGTCACCCTATTGTGATGGAGATTGCAGACCTTATTTGTTGTTTATATAACAAGAGGTATATTATTAAATTCTGTTGAGTACCTAGTCATGTAGGTATTTTAGGAAATGAACAAGCAGACTCGGCTGCACGATCGGCGACAAATCCTCTGCAGCTTGCAGTCCCACTTGAGGACATACGACGTCACATTTTATTGCTTATTCATCAGACATGGCAGGAATCTTGGAGTCTCCGACCTGTGTGGAGACCGGGGATGACAGAATAGTCTCACTGTAGCTCATGCATGTCGTAAAAGGCGACTAAAATGGGTACGACTAAAAAGGTAAAAATGGGGGTATAGCCGGGCACCCTGCCCCTGGGGATTATATCAGGGGACCTCAGGGACTTGCCTTCTTCAAGTAAGTACAGGCATCATGACCCAAAGGCACCTTAGTGATCTTCTTTCCTATGGGGTTTACTGTCTTTGGTAAACAAGGGTGACGCACTCCAGGGATACCCTAGCGATCCTTCTCTATTTTCGACACCCTCCTTCTTGTCAACCATTTTTACCTTTTTTTCAACTTCACGTCTAGACCACAGTTTAATCTTGTTTGGCGCAGCATAGCCATATCTGGCTCTTGCGCCAGTAAACTTTACATTAACTCACTCGCTCATCTTGGAGTCTCCAGACTAATAAATAAATTACTCGGTGAAGCCGATCATCGGAGAATGGCTTGTTTTTTCAATGCGAAGAGCTGATGTCAGATTGAGTCGCCTTCGCATTGGACATACTAGATTTACCCATAGATATTTTTTATTTGAAGAAGATGCTCCCGAGTGTCCTTCCTGTCATGTCTCTTACTCTATTCATCACATTTTAATTGACTGTCCGGAGTTTGATCATCATCGCCGGACTTTTTTCATTCATCAGTTTTAAACCTATCTGACTTGGTGGGGGTTTCCTCCACCATAATTTATTTGCTTTTTTACGACATATTGACCTTTTACACCACATTTGATTTTTAACTTTTTATCTTTTGTGTGTCTTGTGTTTGTATCGTGTTTTTAAGGCCGTTACTTTCTAATCGATTTTAACTAGTGTTTGGCGCAGCATAGCCTACTTTGGCTCTTGCGCCATTAAACCCTACAGTCACTCACTCACTCACTCAAAGAAATGGGAAAAAGTTTAGAGACCACCAGTCTCATGTTCCTTTGACCTGAGCTCCTCATGTACTTTAAGTAGATTCAGAAATCGTGACCCCAAGCATACACCAGTTATAACAGCAATTTACCTAAATGATATCTGTCTTCCAATAAAAGTACTTTTTGAACCACCCTCGTTCTGAACACAAATGAAAATTGAATCTGATGTACAACAGAATTCTACAAACTTAACCATCATTTAAAAATATAAAATATCAAATGTACGAATTTCTTTTACTAATGTTTCTTCCAAAAGTTTGTTTTCGTACCTTAAGTGCCGTTTATTGGAGGTTTTTTCGGTAGTTGATGGCTCTCGATTTGGGCAGGTTTGAACTGCTCGTCTTTGGATTCGGGTCCTTAGGGACTTGCCTTCTTCAGGTAAGTACGGGTATCGCTCACCAGAGGCATCCTAGTGGCCTTTTTTCCCCATGGAGTGGCCGCAGGAACCTAGTGGACATGGTTTCGGATTCGTGGCCGGTGGTTTTCGTTCAGTCGCGGGTTCGATCCTTGGCCACCAAAGACCCGCCGTGTACCTGGGGTTGATGCACGTTAAATCTGTCGGAGCCCAAAGTCCTCCCGTTGGTGTGGTGTGGATGTTAGGAGAGGGGGTTGCCAGCTCAGGTGTCGTCCTCGTCACTTGAACGTGGTTCAAAATTACGAGGTCCGTTGCCAATAGCCCTCGTGTTGCTTCTAGTGCGACGTTAATAAAAACTAAACCAGTCACCAATAGCTTACGTGTTGCTTCTAGTGCGACGCTTTTCAAAACTAAATTTTTTCCCATGGAATTTCGTGTCTTTGAAAAACACGGGTGGCACGATCCCGATATACCTAAGCGATACTTATCTATTTTCGATCTTCCTACTTGTAAACAATTTTTTTCCTCCGGTTTTTTTTTAAACATCTACGTTACTGTTATACCTTGTTTAGCCGAAAATAGCCATATATGGCTCTTGCATAATTTATTTAAATGTATATTTTTTAAGTTGTATTGATTTCGTATACATGGTTTAATTCTAATCTTAGGTTTTTGACTTCATTCTGACTCGGGAAGAAATGGAAGAATTGTACAAGCTGGAAAATAACTACTACCGTTATTTCCCTTTTAATATGTATCCAAAGTAAGAAATTTCTTTTATTTTCTGATATTTAAGTTACTTTTTAATGGGTCTCGTAAATCTTGGGGGTTCTGGAATTTTGGACTACGAGGCTGGAGGCCGGCTTTGAGATTAAAGATAATCATTTGAAGTGAAATAATACATTTAAATTCAGATTTTAATTATTCCTGCTTCTTACTCGTCGTAAAATAGCTTTAATCGTTCAAAATTACGAGATCCGTGACCAATAACCTCGTGTTGCTACCAAGCGCTATTTTAAGGCTCCCATCTGCCAACCATTTCCATTTCCTGGATGTAATACTAATCCTATGGAATGTCTACAATCGTCCTCAAATCTTTACTATTTTATCAATTTGAATGCAAAATTCTGCGGAATTAAATTTTCCTTCCGATCTTTAAAAAATATTTTAGAATATTTTTTTAAAGACCTGAAAACCCACAAACTAACCACTGAAATAGGCGTAAAAGTGTTTTTAAAAATCGAAGGGGAAATGGAATTCCGCAGAATTTTCATTGTATTTTGCCCTTTCGGATGCACTTTTTTGCATTCAAATAGATAAAGTATCAGAGATTTGAGGACGATAGTAGAAAAATTACATAAAATTAACATTACGTCCACGAAATCACAATACTCGATAGAGGAGAATCTTAATAAATGAATCTTGTGAAGTAGCTTTGCAGAACTGGATTAATAGTGCAAAATTACGATGTAGCTTTGGCAGTATCGGATAAAATGACTGGCGTTATGCTAATAAGCCATTGGAATCATTGTAATAAAAATTCGGTAAAAGGTAAAATTTTAACTTTGGTTTTACTTCCGAATGTTCTGTTTTGCCTTTTCATCAGGGGCTTACCTTTTGTAGGTAGATATGAGAATCGTGATCCCCAGGCATCCTAGTGATATTTTTCTTTCCTATGGCATTTACTGTATGTGGTAAACACAGGTGATGTGCCCTCGGAATAACTAAAGATCCTCCATTTTCGAACCACCTTCTAATCAAACAATTTTCTTTTTCCATTTGTTCCAAGCGCGCAGCACAGCCACATTAGGCTCATGCACTATTAAACTCTACTATAACTCGCTGTGTCTTTCTTCTCAGATAATTCATTTTAATTATCTGTCCAATGTTTCATAGTCTTTACTTTTTAATTTATCTGTTTGAGGGTATAGCCGGACATCCTGTCCTTGGGAATCATATCGGGGATCTCGGGGAGCCTTCTCCAGGTAAGTGCGGGCATCAGGACCCCGAAGCACCCTAGTGAACTTTTTCTTTCCTATGGGGTTTACTGTCATGGTAAATACGGGTTACGCTCTCCTAAGGTACCCTAGCGATCCTTCTCTATTTTTGACCCTTTTTCTTGTCAACAAATTTTAATTTTTTTTTCCCAATTTTTTAATGTCTAGACCATAGTTACGCCTTGTTTAGCGCAGCATGGCCACATCTGGCCCTTGCGCCAATAACCTTTGCTCACTCGTTTAATTTATCTGTTTTAAACTTGTCTGACTTTGTGGAGGAACTTCCACCTCAACCTTTTTATATTTTTATATAAAATTTGATGTTTGTTATTTTAAGTTTTAACCTTAACATTTTACATTGTTTTATACATAATTTCTTTTTTCATCCTTTTGTCTTAAGTCAATTTTTAAAAATGTATTTGATATTTACTCCACCGTAATTTTTCCTTCAACTAACTCTTTAAATCTCTTTCAGATTTTATTTTGATTTAAAATCCCTACCAATAAAAGAAACGTATTTAGATTAGAATTCGCAAAGTGATGGGAATAGAATTGAAGATCTTAATGCTGAGATCGAGAGTTGAGTGTGATTAAATTATGAACCGAAATTTGCAAGTAAACTATCGGTAGCAGACTTGCATTGAGTGAGTGATGGTGAAGTTTGACACAACAGCTAGATGTGGTAATGCTGCGCCATTCAAGGTACAACTGTGATATAGACGTTTGAAAAAATGGGAAGGAAGGAGAAATTGGTCGACAGGGTGATTCAAAAATAGAGGATTCCTAGAGTATTCCGGGTGGCGCGTCGACCATGTTTACCAAATATCATTATCCTCATGGGAATGGGAAAAACGTCAGTAAGGTTACTTGGATGACTAATGCTCGTACTCGCTTGAAGGTAAGCCCCTGAGGGCACGAGTTCGAGAATCGCCTATATGTTTTAATGAACTTAAACTCGCAACGGGAGACAAAAAAACAAGTTTTGAACTGGGGTTTTGGACTTGATACAATAGAAAGAGATGCATTCTAACTCTAGTTTCGTTTTAAAATATTTAAGTCACCAACTACGATACGAATAACTTATTCCCATTTGACATTCAGTCAATACCCTTAATAACATTATGCCATTTGATATCATAATTTCTAAAAAAAATGGATTTATTCAATGGGTTTTTCAAAGATATGGCTCTAACTTATTCGTTAATATTTTTTTTTCTTTCACTTGTGTACAATTCACAATGCAAATATACCTCGTAATTAGTAGCTATATTCGAAAAGGAAGTGACGAAGCGCAATCAAAAGCCATCACAAAGATTCCGGTTTCACTATCTTTGCTGAAAATATTGTTTATATCGGCTTGAAACTAAACAAATTTGAGGCGTTAATATTTTCTATGCTCAACTTCTGAATCAAAAATATAACTCAAATTATTAATGCAACTTGGAATTGTTAAGTTCCGCGAGAATCGTAAAAACTGAATACCAAAAATGAGTATACACCTCCTTTTTTCGACATTAAAATTATAAAAAAGTAATACTGTATATTTATACAAAAATAATATATATCTCAATGATAAAATGTATTTTAAGAAATATACTAGACGAGGAAACATTTATGAAACCAGTTTAATAAATTAATTACATAATTTTAAGCAGAAGCTACGACATTAAATCACAAAATTGAGTATACACCTGGCGTAACTTTAAAAAAGAACACGAGTATATTAATATTTAGCTGCACACCCTTTCGAATTATTGACCACTTCCAGACGGCGTGACATGGATTTAACAAGATTTTGGGTTGTTTCACTTGCGATTTTAGCCCATTCTTCTCTTAAAACAGTTTTTAAATTGTATTTACTCAAGATACGGTACTTTTGGACAGATGTTTCTAACCGTGACTATTAATTTTGAATAACGTTAAGATCAGGTGATTGTGGTGGAGTGTTCAACTGCGTTTTACAGTTGTACTACAGCTATCGTAGCTTCAGCTGTATGCTTATCGTGTTGAAAAGCGAAACTCAAACCTAAGCTCAACTTTTCAGCACTTTACTTTAAATTATTTTTCAGAATATTCAAGTCTTCAATTTTGTCCATGATAATACCACTATTAAACACTAAACTGCCCACACCATTGACTGACATACGGCTCTATGCGAGTCCAAAGACACCTCCATACTTGAAGGTAGGCATGAGGTTTTTAGTTAGCAACCCACTGTTAGGCTTCCGCCAAACATAGCACTGCCCATCACTTCCAAAAACTTTAAATTTGCTCTCAACACTGAATATAACTTGATTCCAGAAGTTTGGAGACCTTGAAATATAATTTTCAGCAAATAAAGGCCTTAACTCCTGGTTTCGCTTAGAAAATGAGTTTTTCTCCATGCCACACAACCATTAAGGCCTGCTTTCCCGAGCATTCTAATTGTTTTTGCAGAAACGGGTATTTGTGTCGTAAAAGCGATTGCAGCAATTATTGGAGCAATCACCTTTGGAGTTTGGTCACTTTTCGCTGAAAATCACAGGGACTTGCCTTCTTTAGACAAGTACGGGCATCATGACCCCGAGGCTCTCTAGTGATCTTTTTCTTTCCTATGGGGTTTACTGTCTTTGGTAAACACGGGTGAGACAACCCGTGATATTCTAGCAATTCTTCTGTTTTCGACCCTCCTACTTGTCCGCCAATTTTTGTTTTCAACTTTTTTCACACGTCTAGACCAAGGTTAAATCTTGTTTCGTTCTGCTTAGCCATATCTGACTCTTTCGATAATAACCTTCCCTTTCACTCACTTTTCCTAGAATCCTCCTCTTGGTTCGGTCATCCAGGATCTTCTTTCACCCTCTTCCGAGGCCGCGTTAGCCTAGTGGTTATGGTTTCGGATTCATGACCGACGGTTTTCGTTCAGTCGCGGGTTCGATCCTTGGCTGCCAAAGACCCGCCTTGTATTGGGGCTGATGCACATTAAATCTGTCGGGGCCCTAAGGAAGTTAGGAGAGGGGGTGCCAGCTCAGGTATCGTCCTCGTCACTTGACCGAGGTTCAAAATTACGAGGTCCGTCTCCACTAGCCCTCGTGTTGCTTCTAGTGCGACTTAGTCAGAGAATGCAAATAATTTTTTTTTATTGTAATAGATTCATGCTTATTTTTTTGGATAAATATCTTATTTAAGGAGTGATTTATTATTCCTATTAAAAAACACCTTTATCTAAAACTTTTACCATATATTTGTATTTTCAAAGTAAAAAGGTGTATATTCAATTTTGGGAGCCACTATAGATGTACAAAATCTTTATACCATCGAAAGTGTCAAATGTTCTTTTAAAATGAAATTATTTTATTCCTATCTTATATGCACGTAAATATTTCCAGACTTATTAAAACATTCAACATTTTTTTTCCTTGCTCGAAACTTGAAGCATATGAGTATCCCAACATAATCGCATACACTCGGGGGCTTGCCTTCGTTAGGTAGGTAACTGGTGTGGTGACCAGGTGTGAAAGACAAGTCCAACTGTAACCCATGTACGTCGTAAGAGGATAACTTAAATGGGTACCCATTGTCTGGGATACAGCAATGTACCTTATCCTTGGGGATTATCTGAGGAGATCGCAGGAACTTGCCTTCTTTTGGTAAGTACGGGCATCATGACCGCGAAGCACCCAAGAAATCGTTTCTTTCCCATGGGATGGCCGCGGTAGCCTAGTGGTCATGGTTGCGGACTAGCGGGTGGCGTTTTCCGTTGAGTCTGAATCTATACTACTGTCTTTGGTTCGATTAATAGGACCATATTCCTATAATTATTTGATAGTAATGGTTATTTACCTGTTAGAATACTCCCAGCTGTAATCTAGCTTTAAGTTTTGTTTTGTGTTTTAATATCTTAAATTAGCGTAATGTAATAATTCCGATATTTTTTTTTCTTTACAGCATGCTGACCCATCCAGAACATCCGTTTAAATAATATCTTTTTTTAGTGACTGTAAATTGTAATATATTTTAAGAAATGTTTCTTTTATGTGAATGTTCAATTTGTGTCAATAAAGTTGATTATAATGTATCATTCATTTTATTTTAATTTAACTTTCTTTGAAATTGATCAAATAAGTTTCGACATGTTGCTGGTTTCTCTACCATTCCAGCTTATAGATATTTTTCGGGGCCGCGGTAGCCTAGTGGTCAAGGTCGTGGATAGCGGCTGGCGGTTTTCGTTCAGTCGCGGGTTCGATCCTTGGCCACCAAAGACCCGCCGTGTAGCCGGGTCTGATGCACGTTAAATCTGTTCGGGGCCCAAAGTCCTCCCGTTGGCGTGGTGTGGATGTTAGGAGAGGGGGGTGCCAGCTCAGGTGTCGTCCTCGTCACTTGACCGTGGTTCAAAATTACGAGGTCCGTCGCCAATAGCCCTCGTGTTGCTTCTAGTGTGACGTTAATAAAACTAAACTAAACTAAACAGACTATAGATATTTTTCTTGCAGATGTAGTCGTATTAAAATCTAGGAGTTTTTTTTTTTTTTTATAGATGGTGAATTTTTGAAATTCCATGCACACGGAATGGATATTAATTATAATTTTTATATTGAAAAATATTAAAATTGCATATTTGAATGAATGCGTGTTAAATATATATATCGAGAGCCGTATCAATCCCCCTGCCCGTTAAATGTTTAACCTATCATCATTATAATCAGAGGCTAGCAATTTATTGGTACTCTGGTATGTAAATGTAGTTCGGTAGTGTTTCAACAAAAACACCAGATGAAACGAGTGGTGTATTCAAAAATGCTGCCCTGAACAATGATTAATAAATTGTTTTGTATGCAGAAAACATTCCATTAAATGAAAAGACGTCCTCAAGGTTTTACTTTCTCTAAGTACGGGCATCATGGTCCAAATGATCTTTCGGGGTCTGAATATAGTTATCTTTCTTTCCAACGGAGTTTACCATCTGTTATAAATACACGAACACCTTTAGTGCACTAAGTGCAGAGCGGGATTTTGGCAGCTAAAATTTTGTAATAAACACGAGTGACGTGCCCATGGGATAACCCGAAAACCTTGTCAACAAATTGATTGCATTTTCTATTTTTCTAACATGTAGACCAGATGCATACTATTTAACGCAACATACAAGATTGGGCTCTTGCGCCATAAACCTAAACTTCAAATTGTTCCCTTAAAAAAGCAAACTGCAACTGCTCTACAACTTCATGTCATTAAAAGTCTTGATATCTAGCCCAAGGGAGACTTCTTTTGGTGTAGTTGATAAAAATGCAGCAAAAGGCGATTGATCAACTCTTCGCACCTAATAGATCAGGGTTCGAAACGCTGCTGGCACTCCAAGGTCAACCAACAGCTCCCCCCGTCCATGAGGTCGAAAACCAGCAGACGCCGAAAAACCAAACTTCCTGACACGACGAACCAGCAAAAGGGGGGGGGGGGATGACAAATTATTCCATTAGTTTTTAAATCATGGCGAGTTTCGGCAAAGGTGTAAACTATGAGAGATTAAAAATTACGCATTTCAAGATAAATCAGAACAAATGATTTTCTCGAATGTTTTTATAGATCAACTCCTTATAACGTTTTTACTTATTCTAGAGGTCAAATGAACATATTCTGGCTGTGGTCGCAGAAACTCCACATATGAAGGAGTATGCATAAAGATCCGAAGACCCTGCATATCTTTCGCGTGCAAGAAATAAAACTGAATTGTGCTCATAAGTATTTGCGATGAAGTACGCACAAATCTTTATTTTTAAATAAAAAATGAATGTACAATACTAGTATGGAAGTGCTAAATTATCCCCACTTTTTCATATGTGCAACGTAGATAAGACAAAACCGGAATTGTAGAAGATTCTAATGCTTGCTAGAATCCCTGGAAAAATTCATGGAACTACAAATTTTATGAAATGGTAGGATTCGGTAGTCTTAATGAAGAATAAACACTTTAAAATTTCATTTCGGAGTAGCGGTAGCCCAGTGATAAAGTTCGTTAAAATTAGAAAACAGCATTGTTAGTCTTATCTCAATTCCGTCCAGGGAGGTTGTGAATGGTGGAATTTAATGGCTCAAGAGTCTGAAGTTGCCAAGCTGCGCCAAACAAGGCACAACTGTAATCTAGACGTTTCAAAAAGATGAAAGGAAGTCAAAAATGATTATCAGAGAGGGTCGAAAACAGATGGGTCTATTGGTATTCCGGAGGCACATCACCCGTGTCCACCAAAGACAGGTAAACCCCTTGTAAAAGATCATTAGGGGATCTGGTCATGATGTCCTATCCAAAGAGGACAAGTCCTTAAGGGCAGATTCGGCCCAGATGCCCTTGTATTGAATAATGAGGGCTGCGCGATTCAATTATATCCACTGTGCAAATTCCTCTCGAGGTGTTATATAGCAGTGTGAAATCATCAGACCATGGCAGAAAACTAGATACTTTCAAGGGCTTAATTTTAAGTACGGACATCTCTCACCCGAGGCACTCTAGTTATCTTTTTCTTTTCCCATGGTGTTTCCCGTCTTTGGTAAGCATCTTTCTGTTTTCAGTGGCCGCGGTAGCCTAGTGGTCATGGCTTCGGATTCGTGACCGACGGTTTTCGTTCGGTCGCGGGTTCGATCCTTGGCCGCTAAAGACCAGCCGGGAGTCTTTAGCGGCCAAGTATCCAAATCTGTAGGGGCCCAAAGTCCTTCCGTTGGCGTGGTGTGGATAATAGGAGAGGGGGGTGCCAGCTCAGGTATCGTCCTCATCACTTGACCGTGGTTCAAAATTACGAAGTCCGTCGCCAATAGCCCTCGTGTTGCTTCTAGTGCGACGTTAATAAAAAAAAACTAAACTAAACTTTCTGTTTTCAACCATTTTCAAATGTCTAGATAAGTTACTTGTTTGGCACAGCTTAGCCATATCTAGCTCTTGCGCCATTAAGTTCTGCACTTTATTCTTTATCCCTATAAGTAATCTCTTGAATACACCCAACTCTTTTACGCGGTCTTTTCTAAAACAATCTTTTTTACACTGTTCACCAATATACTTTTTTACACTAATTTTTTTGTTCTAGCACAAATTCCGGCGGCCCCCCCAATTTTCTTGAAAATTCTAATTTTGACAGTGCGATATCAGAAGAATGTTTGCTTATGCCCATATATATACATACACATTTGTTATTTAAATATATTTTACACTCGGTGGAAGAAAGAAATTTGACTGATGTGGAAGCATGGAGAAAGTTTGCGGTAATTGATTGTATTACACGTTTCAATAAGATGAGACTATATTTTTGCTATCAAACAGTAGCACCAATCGATCTTAAATCTTCGTTTGAAAAAACTTTTGTCAGCATGTGTCAAAAGTGAAGTTTCGTAGTACAAAAACAGCTGTGTATTCTGAAATTATAACTCTGCCAAATGCAATTGGTGGCAAAGGTTTTAACAACATGCAAACGACTGATACCGAAGATTTGAAGCTAGAAAGGCCTTCGGATGAGGACGATTTGATCTAATTTATGATAGCTTATGATAATAATGACTAAGTAGAAGATGAAGTTCAGCTATTAACAGCTAATTTAATACGCGAGGGCTTGAAATTTGCTTCAAGTATGGAACAAGTATTTTCTTGCTCATGAAATTTGCATAGAGCGTTTATTAAAACTTCAACGTAATCTTAAGTTTTATGCAGCAAGATATCGAGAATTTGTAAGCAACTCTTGAGAAACCTAAAAAACATTCGCTAATAGCAGACTGTGTAACCACAAAAGAATCAACAGAGGCCGTTAATAACGAATGAAATTTTTCATTTGAATCAAAGCCGATAGTTGTGCTAGGTACATTTGACACATCTACTGATGATAGCAGTTTTGAACTAGTTGGCAATAAATGTGTACGCTTGATATCAAGTAGCGATGGATAGTTGTTAATTAGTAGTTTTATTTCTAATTTTAATTTTTATATGTTGTATATATCTATAGACTGAATTTTCACTGTACACTTTTTTTTGTAATAAAAATGAATTTTTTAATAATTTAATCCATATTATATAATTAATTTTTCTTGTACGGGTTTTTTTTTGGAAAATATTTAGATACTTTTAATCTTGCACGATTTTTAAAGTTGTTGAACGTATCCCCAAATAAACCATATTTTTGCACGGTTTTGTAAGGAAACTTATTTACAGTGTAAAAAAAAAGAATTGGGTGTATTTAGACGCTGAATACACAGATGGCTGCAGCAGATGCATTAACTAAGTAATGGATTTATTCAGATTATAAAGTTCTACGTGATGATAGATGCACACACATTAACAAGCATTCAAAGTTAACTGCCACTTCCAAAGTTGGTTGGAAGAAGTTGCATTTAGCAAGCATAAACTATTAAGATTGTATTAAAAATTACAGTTAATATTTGATAAAATAAGCGTCAACATTTTTAAATTCTTTTCAAAAACAATATAAATGCAAATTAAAAAGCGGCAATGTTAAAATAAATTCGGAAATTTTTAAGCAATTATGGACGTACAAGAGTAATGTTTATTTTAATCATCAAAACACTTAGGTAGTTTGATGGCCATGCATGTCGTAATAGGTGACTAAAATGGGTACCCAGCGTCTGGGAGTATAGCTAGGCACCCTGCCTCTGGGGATTATATCAGGGGACCTCAAGGACTTGGCTTCTTCAGGTAAGTACAGACATTATGACCCCGAAGCACTCTAGTGATCTTTTCTTTCCTATGGGGTTTACCGTCTTTGGTAAACATGGATGACGCACCTCCCGGGTTACTCTAGCGACCCTCCTTGTCATCCAATTTGTGTCTCTTCTTCAATTTCTTCTCGTCAGACCACAGTTAAATCTTTTTTTGGCGCAGTATAGCCATATCTGGCTCTTGAGCCATAAACTTTCTCTCATGAGCCTTCTTGTCGATCAATCTTTTTTCTCATTGCTTTAAAGTCTAGATCACAGATTTACCGTGTTTGGCACATTATGACCACATCTGGCTCTTGCGCCAATAAAACTTCAATATCATCAGCTGGCTTCATTAGGTTGAGCTGTTAAAATATATGAATCTGCGATAGATGGGATACATAAATAATCAGCTGTTGCCTTGGAAGTGGCAGCTGGAAATTTTACGCTTAAAAAGAGGCTTTCAGGCTCGTATAAACTAGTTTGCTACGAAACCTCTGCAATTCTTGGAGATGATAATGTAAGACCTTGATTGTGATCTTACACCCTGTAAAGTATAAACGAACACAGTCAGGTGAGAGATAACTATTGGATTTTACCGCTAAACATGCGCCATCTCACACACACTAGATCCCCGTTTCCATCCTATTTCGTTCAGTTTTGACCCGTGTGGTGACTGGGAATGACAGAATAGTCCCACTGTAGTTCATGCATGTCGTAAGAGGCGACTAAAATGGCTACCCAGCGTCTGGGGGTATAGCTGGGCACCCTGCCCCTGGGGATTATATCAGGGGACCTCAGGGACTTGCCTTTTTAAAGTACATATGGGGTAACATGACCCCGGGTTACCCTAGCGATCCTTCTCTATTTTCGACCCTCCTTCTTGTCAACCAATTTCTTTCTTTTAATTTTCTTCACATCTAGACCACAGTTAAATCTTGTTAGGCGTAGCATAGCCATATCTAGCGGGCCGCGGTAGCCTAGTGGTCAAGGTCGTGGACTAGCGACCGGCGGTTTTCGTTCAGTCGCGGGTTCGATCCTTGGCCGCCAAAGACCCGCCGTGTAGCCGGGGCTGATGCACGTTAAATCTGTTCGGGGTCCAAAGTCCTCCCGTTGGCGTGGTGTGGATGTTAGGAGAGGGGGGTGCCAGCTCAGGTGTCGTCCTCGTCACTTGACCGTGGTTCAAAATTACGAGGTCCGTCGCCAATAGCCCTCGTGTTGCTTCTAGTGCGACGTTAATAAAAAAACTAAACTAAACTAAGCCATATCTAGCGCCAATAAATTTTACATTCGCTCACTCACTCGCTCACATTCGTTCAGTCTCTCTCTTTCGTAGGTGCGAGCGCATCTCAACCTCCGAGTCTCATTGGACGATTTCGTTCTTGACGAAATCGATTGGTTTGTAAGTGACATTCGCTACAACACACATTTATTGACTTCTCTTTCAAACCAAACACGAAACCCTAGCAATTCTTCTCTTTTTTCAGCGCTTCTTCTTGTCAACCAATTTTTTCTTTTTTCTCATTTTTTTTTTCACATCTAGATCACAGTTAAATCTTGTTTGGCGCATATTAGCCACATCTGGTTCTTGTGCCAATAACCTTTACAAACACACACACTCTCCTTTAAACTACTTTTTTTTCAAATTAAACACTTTTTGACTTAGAGAGAATCTAAAGATATGAATGTACATCATACTTGTGTTGCCATTATTGCCTATATTCAAGACATTTTCGTACGTCTTTGCAATTGAAACGAGTAATTAGCAGAGATGGAAGAATTATCTAACTTCATTCGTATACTCAAGTTCCATTAAAATTTCACTAAGAGAATGCGGACCATCCACTGGAACATCATTTGTATTCTATCAACACATAATTAATACCACTATGGTTTCTAATTATTTCCGTTGAGCCGGATTTGAGAATTAGGACACTTCATCTTGTTTCTTCGGGAAGAATGCTTCAGAGTGTCCTTCTTGCCCTGCCCTATACATTTTTGTCTTTTTTTTTTTTTTTTTTTTTTTTTTTTTCATTTTTTTTTCAAGCCTAGATACAGTTAAATCTAGTTTGGCACAGCATACCCACATCTGGCTCTAGCGCCAGTAATACGATTTCATCCACAGAGAAAGCGCACAATATGTTTATCTTCAATTTAAAAAAAATACAGAGAGAACAAGAGTTGACTAGAAGTTCGACTTTGAGAAATGTTTACTCAATTTGTGCATCTCATGACCAGTTGACATACTTTTCAAGTATGTGTAATTCTTAATTTCGGGTGTTTCTTGTGAGAATTGAACAAATCTCATTCAATATGTTTCACTTCCCAAAATTTTTGCCTGTAAGGCACCGGCGCCCTCTAGTTGTGTAGAGTTCGCCAGCTCCTGTGGCAGAAAAGACATAACTCAGAAGGCGAAACACACCCTGATGAGCGTTAAGCTCGTTGAAGGACTTAAGTCCATTTTAATGTTTAATTTCTGTGTTTTGTCTGTGTTTCATGTTTGTAAAGAGTCGTCCTGTAATAAAAATGATTAGAAATGAATGCTCGTAAATAAATGACACCATAAAAGAACCCGCTCATATAGATTGGTGTCAGAAATGGAATGGTGTCGTTACGAGCATATAAGTAAATAGAAACTTCAGTGTGTTAAAAAAAGGAGAATTTATCTCTTCGGATATCTGTATATCGCAAAAGTATAGGAAGACTGCTCAAGGTAGGTATCTTTTTTATTATTTGAATATGGAGGAACTAAAACTTATAACCAAGAAGAGATTACTTGAGAACTTCTTTAACAAATTCCATAAACAAAGCCGAGGATGAAATGAAAATTGTTGATAACTTTAACGTTCTCGAAGATTCTTTAACTTTAATCCTAGAAAAAGAGAAAAAGGTTTACAAGCTCGATGAAGAAATTGAAAATTTACTTGATGATGAGTTAAAATTAGAAACCGAAATCGAAAACACCATGACGTATACAGATAAAATAACTTTATCGAAATCGAAAATAAATTGATATTTAAAACATAGACAGGAAACTATTAAATCCAATACAGATCTTTAGAAATTTCTAAATTTTACGGCAATGTTAGTCAATGGATTAGTTTTTGGAACTCGTTTAAGGTAGCAATTCACGATAATAGTTCACTTCTGAAAGTGGAGAAATTTAATTATTTAAAAACATACTTCGGTGAAGCTGCCGCTAATGCGATAGGTTTTTCAATTTCAGATACAAATTATGATTCTTCTATAGATATTTTAAGTTCTAGGTTTGGAAGACATGACATTATTATAAATACATGTAGGATTTTCCATCCAATTATTATTAAGCAATTAATTTTATTTTTTCAATCTACTGTAAAACCAGTTCCTCCGATACTCAATAGATGTCGCCACGAATCAGAGTCATGTGATAAGCTCATGCAGCGCCACCTATCCCAGAACAAAACTGAGTGACGCTCGTTTCCGTGCTCTCTTCTCTCTTTTACCGCCACTTTCTCCGCTTCTGTTTTCCTTCGCTACCCGCGTCGAAAGTAAACTTCAAACGCCCGAGCGCGTTCCATCGCCCATCGCCAATATGGGTTAAATGAGGCAGCCATCTATCCGTCTCGGAAGAACTGTTTACTACCTGTATATATATCGTAGTATAAATACTTTTCATTCTTCATCATCTCTCCTAATAAACAAGTAAAGCTACTGCAAGCTTCATCCTTGAATATCATCAACAACATTACATGGAATCCGAAATTACTCCCCTAGACAACCAGCCCATTGCGTAAGAGCAAACCATCGTAGATTCGGGATGAACAATCTCCTTCACCCCAGTTTCTACAAAATTTATGGGGGCTCGGCCGGGATTACTACAAAATTTATGGCGGCTCCAGCAGTGATTCCTTCAAAATGTATGAGTGATCGGACCGGGATTGTGTCAAAATTAATGGGAGAGAACTACAAGAAGAAAAGAAAATTGATGCTCGCCCTGAGATCAACAAAATTTCACAGATGCTAATGCCGACGTATGCCTTTACAGCACGAATAGCCAGTGTCCAGCGACGACGTATCTTCTACAACAAGAATAGCCAGTGTTCAGTGACAACGTATGCCTCTACAACAAGAATAGCCAATATTCAGTGACAACGTATGCTTCTACAACAAGAATAGCCAGTGTCCAGTAACAACGTATCTTCTACAAAGAAAATGTGTGCCTCATCCATTTCCACGATTAGTTTCCTACTACGACGAGTGTGTCCCGCCTACAAGTAGAACCTCAGTTTTTCTATCATCAAATGCTTCTTCGCATCAAGTTATTTATTTGTGCTTTTGATAATCTAAATGTGTGTTTAGTTTAAGCTCTTTATAAATGCCGTCGATTGCTGTAAGAGCGTTGTTTTAAAATATATATATAAAATCCAGCGTATATTAATGTGCAAGTTTCATCGCAAGATTCTAGGTACTGTAAGACATTTATTTTTTCGGACAATCATCTAATTCTAATGAAGTGCCATCATGTAATGTTTTTTTTAATTATAAGAAGAAATACCTGAAGAAAAAGTAAAGTAAACGTATTATTTTATAAGTGCATTTTTATACATATATATTTTCAAATTGTCATCTTAAGTTCAAAATCTAGGAGTGTCTTTTTTTTATTATTATTGTGTGTGTGAATTGATATGCCTTGATATCAAATCAGTCAGCGCTCTCACGCCAGAAACGAATAAATGCATAAGTAATTAGATTTCGAGTCACAGTTAACGTAAACATTAATCTTTCCCAGGCAATGGTGTATATTTTCTCCCTTTTCCCATGAGATAGTTTCGGTGTCGCCAAAACTGTTTGGTCTCACTGAGTCTCAATGAATGATAACTTATTACTTTTAAGAAAATAGGTTTGGCAGTGTAATGAATTCCATATTAAGCAAATTGAAAGTGTATTCTCAAAATAGATGATTTTGTTTTTTATTCTATGGTTATTTCACTGTATGTCTGAATATTTTTTTTTGATTCTAATTGAATTACTTTATATTCTTTCACAATGTTTAGTTTTAGTTCTGTGGAAAATTTTCACTAAGGGATTTCAGATTGATATGATAAATAATTCTTTTTTTTTTTTAAAAAAAATGTTGTACTTTAACAAATTATATTGCGATATTATTTATATTATTTTCACAATTTATTTCAAATATCCTTGCATTAATTATTGTGTTCGACATATATTTTAATATACATACATTTATCTAAGCAAATTAATTAAACGATATTCACCATAATAAGCGTGTTTCATTTTAAAATCACTTTTGTTGTTATTACGTAAAAACGATTAGAGTATAAATTTTCAAACTGATTGATTCTATTTAATTGTTTCTATTTAACTATTCTCATATTAATTTTAAAATGTCGTACCTCACTAAAGGACGTCGGGAAGATATATTTGTCCTAGCGAAAGAATTAGATCTAAAGCCTGATTCTTCAATGACTTAAGAAATTAAGGGACTTAATCGCTAAAGATACTGAATATGATGAGGAATTCACTAAAAATTTGTTCACGAGTATAATAGAGCAACGAAAAGAAGAAAGACTACGAAAAGAAGAAATTGAAGAAAAGTTGCGCCTTGAAACACTTGCCGAAACACAACGAAAACAAGAATTTGAAGAAAAGTTGCGTCTAGAACCCCTTGCTATAGAAGAGAAACGACGACAAGATCAACATGAAATTGAGCTAGAGCGATTAAAATTAGAGAATCAACTCAAATTATACTCAACGGTTGACGAAACCGACCATTCGAAATTACTAGGCAAGGAAATATCCAAATTTCTCCATAAATATGAAATTAAAGAAGATATTAGTTTATATTTAGTCTTATTCGAACGTCAAGTGCAACGATTAACAATTTCCAAAGAACATTGGGTTTCATATCTTTTAGGACTCTTACCGTCCGAAATTTCTCACATCATCGCACGTGAACCAGAGGAGATAGCAAACGACTACGACCATGTAAAAAAACTTCTACTTAAAAGATTTAAATTAACGCCAGAAAAGTTTCGCCAGCTATTTACCACGCATCAAAAAGTTTATATCCACACTTGGACCGATTTTTATCACGAACTTGCAACATATTTTGATGGATGGACATCAGGGTTAAAAATCGAATCTTTTGAAGAATTAAGGAAACTGATCATCTCAGATCAAATGAAACGTAGAGCTCCTACCGACTTTAAGCAACATTTTCTAGACGAATGGACAACGATAAATTCGCCAGTCGAATTAGCAGAAAAGTTCGAAGAGTATGAAGACGTCAGGAGAACATTAAATCAAAAGCCAGTTAATACGCATTTTAGGGGTAAACAAGATTTCAGAGCTTCAGAAAAATTTCGTCAGTTTGAATCGCCACGAAAGTTCGAGCAGGATAGATCAAGTAGGAAAGTTGCAGCAACCACTAATTACAATCGACATCACGATGCTCAATCAGCCAGTCACAGAAGTCATGAAGGAAATCACGTAAACTCAAATCGACGGATCGAAAATCGAACTCACGGCAGAGAAAGATATTCGAATTCAAATGTTTCTAATCACGCTCAAACGAATTACTCCAGGTTTAGAAGATTCAACGATTCAGCGAAAGAGCTAAATACAAGCCAGCCGAAGAGAACTACGAATTTCACGAGAGAAACAAGCAAGCCTACGGCAACATGTGCCACTATCAATCAAGAAAATCTACGCAACAAGGAAATAATGTTTGGAAACAAGAAAATTACTGCGCTTATCGACACCGGAAGTACCGTCAGTCTACTACGAGAAAATACCAGCAGAAGAATCATCGATCCAGCGAAACTAGCGAAGAACAAAATTCTCTTAACAGGCATAGGTGATGCTCAAGTCACTACGATGGGATCTTTCGAACAAGAATTTCAGATGGATGAAGAAAACTGTACATTAGCCTGGCATGTGGTACCTACAACAAAACTAAAGTTCGAAGCAGTCATAGGTTCAGATATTTTAGAACGAGCATCAGTCAACTTCACGAAGAATGGTGTAGAATTTGTTAAATATGAAAATCTAGCATTCTTACTAGCGGAAAACGTCGAAAAAGTAGAACTGAATCACATAGGAGATCCTGAGATCAAAAAAGAACTTATGAAAATGATAGAAAGCTACAAGCCTGAAAAGACGGCAAGCACCGATGTCACCAAGCGAATTATTTTAAAAGATGATGAACCAGTTTGTCAATCGCCACGCCGATTAGCATTCACGGAAAGAGAAGAAGTAAACAAACAGATAGAAGAATGGCTCAAAGAAGGCATCATATGCCCATGCTCATCAGAATACGCCAGTCCAGACTTTCACATTTACAAATATAGAAGAACAGAGTTACAAAGCAAAGATGCTACGAAGAATATGGAAGAAGTACAATCCGAGAATTGGAAGATTTACAAGAAGAAAAAGAAAAATATCTGTAGATGTGGTAAAGCTCCAGAATACAAAATACTGATATAATAAAACATTTTTCTATTAACACCATTTAAATATCGAGAGTAGATAGGTATTATTTGGTGAATTTTGTTTGATTTAATTTCATACTATATTGTTTTCTTTTTATGTACTAGATATTATCTTGTGTTATTTACATTTTTTATATATGATTTTTTACATTTTATGCTGCTTTATATCAGGATTTTTATCATTCCTATATTATGAAGTGATAAGAAAAAACTGACTACATATTTTGCTCCATGTAGAATATTGAAAGGTTTTGAAATTCATTTTTACTATTATTGTGTTATTAGTTATTTTGTATTATTAGTTATTTTGAAAAGTATAAAGTATAATTAGTGAAGTTTTGAAAATTCCAGTATAGCTGGAGGCCAGCTCTATTTGGAGGGGTCGAACTCTGTAGGATTTTCCATCCAATTATTATTAAGCAATTAATTTTATTTTTTCAATCTACTGTAAAACCAGTTCCTCCGATACTCAATAGATGTCGCCACGAATCAGAGTCATGTGATAAGCTCATGCAGCGCCACCTATCCCAGAACAAAACTGAGTGACGCTCGTTTTCGCTCTCTCTTCTCTTCTCTCTTTTACCGCCACTTTCTCCGCTTCTGTTTTCCTTCGCTACCCGCGTCGGAAGTAAACTTCAAACGCCCGAGCGCGTTCCATCGCCAATATGGGTTAAATGAGGCAGCCATCTATCCGTCTCGGAAGAACTGTTTACTACCTGTATATATATCGTAGTGTAAATACTTTTCATTCTTCATCATCTCTCCTAATAAACAAGTAAAGCTACTGCAAGCTTCATCCTTGAATATCATCAACAACATTACATGGAATCCGAAATTACTCCCTTAGACAACCAGCCCATTGCGTAAGAGCAAACCATCGTAGATTCGGGATGAACAATCTCCTTCACCCCAGTTTCTACATACATGCATGGAAAAACTTCTTAATCGTTCTCCTGTTTCACGATCCAATGATATTTTTAGATTAAGAAAGTTTTTTGATACCATTGAAATACAAATTCGAAGTTTATCATCTTTAAATGTGAAACAAGAATCGTGTAATTATACGTTAATCCCTGTATTATTCAGAGTTATTCCAAATGATTTATTATTAAAATACAGTCGTAATAACGATGGCCAATCATGTTTTGATGTTAATAAATTTTTGTATTTCCTCAGCAAAGAAATACAATCTTGTGAAAGAGCTAATATGTTTAATTGTAATGATAGATCTCCAGCCTATGATCAAAAATGTAATTACGGTCATTCTAAATAATTCCGGAAAGATTTAAATCGTTATCCACCCACGTACAACGAAAACAAACCAATGTCAATTGTTCCCTCATCTGCTGCAGTTGTCTGTAAAAGTTGCTTATTTCGCAATTCGGAAAAGCTTGAATCATCGGAGTGTTTCGATACGAATATTTCTGTGAAGAAAGAAAAATTAAAAAGTCAGGGTAGATGCTTTATTTGTTTTGGCAATAAAGCTTTTACTTAGCTAAGGATTGTAAAAATAAACTGAATTGCGAAATATGCCATAGTAGAAATCATAATACATTATTATGTACTTTAGAAAAAAAGAATTCGAAAATTAATGAACAGAATAATAAAAACGAAAATCATTCGTTGACATCTAATACATCAACAGATGTTTTAAGCGGTTTACCAAAAATGCCGGATAAAAATAAAACTTGTTTTGATTCCTTAATCACTATTCAATCAGAATGCGATAATAGAACATTAACTGCTGTTGTGGATACTGCAACCCAATTGTCAATAATTAAAACCAGTATGGTACTTGAACACTATAAGAATCCGTGCGGAAATGTTATCTTAAAATCTGCTTTTGGGCATAAGGACACAGCACCATTAATAAATGTGAATTTAGTAATTATATTTTCTGAGTTAAATATTGTATATACTCCTGTTACAATTATGTGTGCAATGGTAAATAATTTAGTGCATGATATTTTATTATGTTTCCGTGCTTATAATGATTTGATTGCAACTAAAATTAATTTTGAAAGTTATGTAAATAATCTTAGTGTTGATTACATCCAGTTGTCTCATGAGTATATTTCTATCAATCCTGTAGAAAATACAATAGTTAGTATAAACCCTAATTCTTTTCAAGATACCACGATACCTGTGCACAGTGCCATTGATTCTGTAAATAATTTAACTAATACTGATATGTACAGAGGTAAAGTCAACAATGATTTAGTTTCAGATTCAAATAAACTTCACTTTGATCATGAAAATGTTGACAGCCCATCCAAATGTTGGCAAGATGCCAAGAATTCTTCAAATGTTTTTATGATTGAGAATAAGTTCCTGCATCATAAAGATGAGATTTTAGATGAACCCGTCTGGCAGTTACTTGTTCCTCGTGAGAGCAGAGAGCAGTAGTTAGAACTCGCATATTCCAATGTATGGGGCGGGCACCAGTGGAAAAAGAAAATCTTAGAACGGTTAAGATATTCATTTTTCTGGTCCAGCATGAAAAAGGATTTGCAAAATTTTTGCGACACTTGTGCTTCATACCAGTTACAAGCCAAAAAGAAACCATCTGTTGAAATTCCCATAAACTCCTGTAACCTGACCTAATGAACCTTTCCAAATTATAAATGTTGATATAATAGGCCCCATCGAACCTAGTAGAAGGGGATACTAGTTTATACTGTGCGCAATAGATCAGTAGCCTGAAGGCCTCTGTCTAAAAAATGTAACAACAAAATCTACTTGCGATGCATTGTTACAAATATTTTCAAGAACTGGTATACCAACAATAAACTTTACATCCAGTGTCACAAAAGAACTTATTAAAAGAATAGGATAATCCCCTTGATTTTCTGTTCCGGGACACCCACAATCCAATGGTCTCGTAGAAAGATGGAATGGTGTTTTGAAAAATATGATTCGTCATGTTATGAGGGAAAATCCTAACGATTGGGGTAAGCATATACCTTTTTTTTTGTTATGGGCTTATCGCGAAGTACCTAATCAAACAACGGATGTTAGTCCATTTCAGATGTTGTAAGGACGACGTCCTACGGTCCCTTATCGATCCTAAAAGACTCTTGGACTGAAGACATTCCTGTATCCATCGGTCAATTAAAACCTGTAACGAATTATCTCAATGATCTGAAGATCAAACTTCAACTTGCTGCCGAGGAAGTTGGTATTTCGATCTTGTTCTAGATTTCGCAGTCTACAGTGCGATGGACATCCCCGCATTTGAAACATTTTGTTTTAGGGATTCAATATACCAACGAGTGATTCAAGAGCTTACAATTAAAACACTTTGTAACCTATGAATCGAAGACAATCGACATGCAAAGATTGCTAAGCTGGAAATAATATATGGAAAATATCTGGTGCATCTCGTGACATTTCAACTTCGGCCGAAAACATCGGGATAAATTTTTTACCCCGTCGTTGGGTGATCTTTTACACCAGGTAGACTTTGGTTTTTAATTCCTCGAAGATTTCATTGACGTAGGGGAATAATGGAAGTCCTTTAATCACACCTATAATGGTAATATTCTTCCCCTTTTCTTTTAAGAAATGTAATATTTCAGTGTTCGTCGTCAGATTCTGACTGTATTTTAATAAATTCTCCAGCTAATTTAGCAGAAGTTTTGGAATGATTTTTTCTGTATCTCCTGGAGAATAGGGTTATAGTTTGCATTTATACCTTAACATAATTGGTTGGATTTTCGGAGGTGGAGGGGAGAGATTTTTCTCAGCAGCGTTAGGATCGCATCGTTGGAAAGCAGGGCGTAATTATTTTTCATTTGAATATGAAAGGTCTAGGAACAGAATTAAATTTAGCTTTTTTTGCTATTAGTTGGATTTTAAATCCCTCCGATTCATTATTTTTTGGAGGATTTAAGATTTCGAAGCTGTTTCCAGACAGATTTATTTTGTTCAGTTTTGAATTTATTTTGCGCAAACACGCTTCAATTCGGCAAGGAAATTTGAAGTAAGCTCATCTTTGCATGTTCGATCTTCTCTAGCGATTTTCTTTCAATGTCCATATTTTTCCATAGCTAATAGTTTTTAAAATCTGGGTTCTTCTCAATATTCATATAGTTGCGATTTAAGTGTTTTTTTAGTTGTTTTTATAAACGTTGCACTAGGAGCAACAGGAGGGCTAGTAGCTACGGATTTCGTAATTTTCAACCTCAGTCAAGTGACGAGGATGACACCTGAGCTGGCACCCCCTCTTCTAACATCCACACCACGGGAGGACTTGGGCTCCGAACAGATTTAGCGTGCATCAGCCCCGGCTACACGGTGCGTCTTTAGCGGGCAAGGCTCGAAACCGCGACCTAACGAAAACCACTGACCACAAATCCGAAACCATGACCACTAGGGTACCGCGGCCACTATTTGGGATATCAGCTGACCTAGCATCTTATGGAATTGCAGTTGCTTTTACAGCTTCTTTTTCCAATTTGTTCATTTTCATGAGAGTAGTTCTCTACCTCTCGTTTGAAACGCGGTGGTTATTTTTTATTATTATTATTAAAGTCGCTCGAAGAAGCTGCATGAGGGCTATTGGCGACGAACCTCGAAATTTTGAACCTTGATCAAGTGACGAGAATGAAACCAGAATAGGAACTTCCGTCGCGAAAATTTCACATCCACCAGTAGGATTTGGAACCTTGACAGACTTAACATGCATCGGCCTCGACACACGGCAGGGTTTTAGTGCCATTAGGACCGGAGCCCACGATGCGACGAAAACACCGGGCCCGAACATGACTACTCGGTAATTGGGTTTTATAAACATCGCACCAGAAGCAACACGAAGGCTATTGGTGACGGACCTCATAATTTTGAACCTCGTCAAATGACAAAGACGACACCCCTCTACTAATTTCCACAGCACGCCACTGGGAGATTAAATTTAGTTTTTTTTACGTCGCACTAGAAGCAACACGAGGGCTAATGGCAACGGACCTCGTAATTTTTAACCACGGTCAAGTGACGAGGACGACACCCGAGTTGGCACCCCCCTCTTCTAACTTCCACACCACACCAAAGGGGGGACTTTGGGCCTGACAGATTTAACGTGTTTCAGCCCCGGCAGGTCTTCAGCGGCCAAGGATCAAACCAGCGACTGAACGAAAACCGCCGGTCACGAATCCGAAACCATGACCACTAGGCTACCGCGGCCACACGCCACTGTTGGGATCCGACAGATTTAACATGCATCAACCCCGGCTAAACGGTGGGTCTTCAGTGGCATCAAGTCTCAAGCTCTCGGTCATGACCACTATTTTTTGCATCTATCAGATAATTTGTTTAAAATAAGAAATATTTATTAGCAGTTATTCATTGTTTAGCAGTAGCTAAGCAGATTAGCAGTAGATGCCTGTTATTTCAAATTCTTTGTCGTAATTTGTAACCTCGTATTTCAGTTGATTTAGTGATCTCAAAAATACTAAAAACTATAATACACTATACAATAATCTTACTCCTGTGCTCCTATTTTTGGTTAAGCTCATATGATATTAAACAAATACAAAAAATTTCATAGATATTTCTTCAAATAAAAATCTTTTTGTCTTTAAAAATAAATTGTTTACTTATAGAACTTCACTTTTTCAACACATAACATTTATTTCATTAAAAGAAAATATGTACCAATGTGAATCAGTATTGTAAAAATATTTACAAATACAGCTACGTAAAGAAATTTCAAACCACATTAAACATGGGGTGACTATAACTGCAAGTTTTTTTTTTTAAATCAGGGGTCAAGGAAGATGTTATTCCTTCCTCTAAGACAACAAAGAAACTTCAAAACACACAATATGTCATAATTCCCCTACTATACTTAACAATTACAATTTTTACCTCATTCAAAAGTCCATCATTGATGACTTTTGTAAATTATTCACTCTTCATCAGGATTACTGTTAAGATTTGTTTCATTAACCACCCTCTTTTAGTTTATCATTAATTCTACAATTGTCACAGATAATGCACACAATTTGTATGCATCACAAGTCAATAAAGAAACTTCTAAAAATTGATCAGAAAAAACTACATATGATGTTTTCATTAAATATTTATAACCAATTTTACATACAAAAAAAGGTTGATTTCCTTTTGTTATGTTAAAAAAACCAAAGTTAAAAAACTTTTGTTGCAGACATTTTAAAAAAAATAAGTTATAAAAACCCATAAAAGGTAAAATTGCGCAAGCAAAGTACAATGTTAATCAAAGTAAAAAGTACAATTTACTGTTTGAATAACATTTATAAAAAAACTAATACTTTCAAATTACATCTGTCATTTGCTAAGCTTAAAACTGAGTTTTAATCTAGGTTAAAGAATTTAAAGATTAAAATTATATATAATCACTTTTTAATACTTATAAAAAATACACTTCTCTTTCATAAACAATATGCAAGATTGATAATTTATCATTTCAATTTTTTCTTTTATTTAATATACTCAGGATACAATAATTGAATAAAAATGATAAATAGAATATTTGGTTCCCACAGATTGGTAAATATTTTGTAAAATTTTTGCGACAAAAGAATTGCTCAAAAATTAATGTCTCACATAAAAACATCAATTTATTGAATGCTTGTGTAACAAAATCTGTAAAAAAAGTTTTGTATTAGTTTTTGGAATGAATTGAAATGCAGTCCCAGAGATGATAATTTGGAATAAGAATTTATTAGAGTTTAGCCTCTGGTGTATTTTCCCCAGATGTGCAGCATGAAGACTGATGCAATAAACAGGAGACTCATGACCAATACTGGAACTGGACCCCTATAATACAAGGCTAACTTTTAAAAAGAATTGAAAAAGGTACAATTATTCTTAAAATTTCTAGTTAAATAAAAACATTTTGTTTTCACATTTAGCATTCTCTTCAAGATAATATGTAAAAAATTAATGTAAATAACTTTCTTTAAGAAAATAGTTAAAAATATGGTGTTATTTCTTAATGAATTCAACACTGAAATAGGAAAACACACATTAAATACAAGTTAATGAATTAATGTCAACATAAATATTGAAAAATAAAGTCAACAGTAAAATTACAAATAAAGGATTTTTCATCACTAAACATTTATGTAAGCGTGCAAATGATCTCAAATTCAATAAATAAAGTCATGAAGTTAATTTAAATAAATATTAGGAAAGGGAGCATGATGAAATATAGTAATATATTTTTTTTTAAATTACTTCCTATTTGTGAATGTAAATGTGAAATATGAATAATATTACACAGCAAATTTATGTCTATAAATAAAATATTTAAGTGAAAAATAATCAACACAATAGTTATACTTTCTAGACTGAAGATAGTTTTTTTTTTATCATACTTAAAGTAGTAACTTTAAGGCTATTGGCAACAGACTTTAATTTTTTCTCCTAACTTTCATATCCTCCTAACATGAAGACGTATCTCAAAAGTAATAACAAGCATCAAAGCTTGCAACTTAACGTAGCACCAGGACCTGAGCCTATTATTCAAAGGAAACGATGCCGGCCATCACCTTGCAGTCATGACTACTTAGCCACCTGAAGAATTAGAAATGTAAACACAAGTTCTGGGTTTTGCCTGAATGAAAACCAAATCGAATAGCGACACCTTGCTGAATAGTCTGGATTCGGTGTTACTGAATGCTGTTTCAACTGGAGTTCACATTTTACAGAATTACTCTGGTGAGAAATGAAAATTCAAATGGAGAATTGCCTTAATTCAACTTTTCCAACATTTAAATTAGCACAGAAATAGCAATTCAAATTAATGAAAATTGCTATAAGTTAGATCATGGTAAATATTAATCACTTTATGATGCTGTTGATTGTTTTATTAATGTCACACTAAAAGGCAACACAAGGGATATTGAAGATAGTCCTCATACTTGTCTTTGCCATTTGACAGTTAACGACACTTTCCCTCACCAAATTTACAAACCACACCAATGGGAGAACCTAGAGTTTAGACATATATCAGGTCTACTACATGACGGGTCTTTAGTGGCAATGGGGCTAAAAAGCCCATGATTCGACAGAAAGAGTGCCCTACATGAGTTTTAACCCATGAACCACTTTATCATGGTCAACTTCAAATATTTGAAAATGAAAATAAATTTTATACCTGAAGAATCACCTGCTCTATTTTTAAGATTTTCTGTAGCTTTATCATGATTTTTATATTGCCAAGATAAATTTTATAATAATTAGACATTATTTTGAGAATCAAAACTAAAATGGTTTATCAAATTAAAAACTGCTAATTGAATTAGAGAGTTGGAGTGTACCTAATCAAGTTATGCAGCATATATAAGTTCAAAAATATTTTAAATTGAACAATTTCATCATTAACAATGAACGTTAATGAATACTTCAGATAAGAAACTTCAATGATAGTTGAATCTACAGATTAGTAATATTTATGATTATACAAATGGTATCAGATCTTTTGGATGAAAAGCATTCAATTTGTGACCCTTAATTACCATTGAAATATTAAAACAAGCATAATGAAATGTAGTGCAAAATCTTTTTAAAAATGTTTCTTCTCATGAATAATCTAAGAAGTTTTTAGTTAAGAAACAAGTCTCCAATAAAACAACTACATTTCCCAGATTAAAGAACTATAAATATAAATATTAAGATTTTAAAATTGTAAACAAAATTTTCAATTTATAATTTAAAAAAAATCAAATTTAAAGAAACAAAAAACCAAAGGAAGATTTTCCAAACAGGTAAAAATAAAGGTACATTTTTAAAAGTAAAGAATTTTCAAAATAACAAGCAATTCCAAAGAGATTATAAAGTTAGTATATTTGCAAGATTTTAATCCCAATTTAAGAATTAAAATAAAGCAGCAGTTAAATATATACCAAATATATTACATTTTAATTCAGAAAAAAAATATTACTTTTTACCAAGAAAAACATCTCATTTGAAAAAGTTTGTTTGCTTTTTCAAATAACACTGTAAACATAACTATTGTAGGAATTGTCCAGCTATTCTACAGCAGTACCACTTGCAAAGCAAATTAGCATGCAAGACTTTGAGGTTTAAGCATGCAAAAACGCATGTCTATTTTTTTAAAAAAATTTTCATTGATTAATAAACTGTTTTTTCTCTTTAAATGATTGAATGATTGGTTTTATTAACATTGCACCAGATACTACATGAGGGCTATCGGCAATGAACATTGTAATTTTGAACCGCAGTCGAGTGATGAGGATCACACCTGAGCTGCACCTTTCTCTTCAGACTTCAACACTGTGCCAACAGAACTTAGAGCCCCAACAGATTTAATGTGCATCAGCCACTGCCACACAACAGGTCTTTAGAGACATCAAGGCCAGAACTTACAACTCGACAAAACTGTTGCCTGTGAGTTAATGACTATGACCACTAAGCTACCGCAGTCATTCTTTAAAAGAGTGTGGTTTATTGAAATATGCAGTCTTTCGTCCGCATTATGAATAAATGATCTCTGCAATGGGTTTTAAAATGAAAATTGCATTTTCCCACTAAAGTCTCATTTAAGAGTTTTAATAGTTTACAGTGAATCTTAGAAATGAAATACAGCAACAAGAACACTAGTTAAAATCTCTTCTAAAAAGAAACTAAGATCATTTGAAGACATTTCAAAATCGTAAAATTTAGCACTCAATATTCAATGAAATATTTAAATAGATTAATTCAAGAAAATCTTCTTTGACAGTGAAATTTGCCATCTTTAAAAATTCAATCCGAAATTTTTTTTTTTAGCCAAAAATTAGGGTGGGGGAATGAAAAGCTATAGTTTTCAATTTAACATTAAAATAACAGTAATTGCCTGCATAATATTGAATAATATTGCATGTACTGCATCAATTAACAAGATAAACTATTTTTAGTGACAATCTTATAAAACAAAAAGAACTTCATTAATAAATATCAAATTCATAGTTA
>BMAW01112707.1:0-13261 GCA_019974015.1 Nephila pilipes
ATTCTTTCACATTACGCGAAGACAGCCTTAATAATAACTGTTAAAGGAGAGAGAGAGTGATGGAAAGTTATCAACGAAATAGATTTATTTACATGCTTTTAAGAGTAAACAAAATATAGAATTCAAATTAGATGAGATTCTGTATACAGCCAGTGAGTCTGACCCTCCGTGAAGGTCTCCAACTGATCCGTATTCTATTAGTCAGAAACAGTTAAGTAAACACTTATATTAACCCGTTTCCGCCCAGCGTCATATTTATAGGACAGTTCATTTTCACCATTATAAATAAAGCTATTCAACGTTTTGCCGATTTGTTTTCTACCCCTTGAAGAGTAATGGTTTCACCCTACTTACTTAAACCGATTTGAACCGGATGGAAGCATTTTTCAGCAAGCTGCAGACACCTAAACTTCGCCATTTTCATGATTTTTTCTTGCTGAATTTCATTGTAAACGTACGAAAAGGTTTTAAAGATAATTTTAAATATTTTTTCAGAATTTATATTTCAGATATTCTATTAACAGGTATCTTATAACATTTTAGAATTATTTTTACTTTTATTAGTTTTAATTACAAATTTAAACTACTGTCCTAAAAATAGGACGCTGGGCGGATTCGTTAAATTTTCTGATATTTAGTTTATTTCATAGGTGCTCAATATGTCGCGGAAAAATGTTTTTAAAACTGCTGAGGAAGCTGTATAATATCTGTTTTTGGAGGAATTAGAGTCTTAAACGATTGTTTTGCCACCTGAAGTAGATGAATTTACAGATGAAGAAGGTTTTGATGACTCTGAAACTCTTGACCTATCTATAAGAGACGTAATTTTTCCTATAATTTGTAAGTTGACCTAAGAAAGAGTGGATTTAGAGCAACAGGAACAATAAGAAGTGACAGAATACATCATTGTCAACTTGAAATTGATTCTACTTTCAAAAAGACTTGCCGTGGTTCACATGATTTCTACTTTGATGTGAAAAATAAAATTACTGCTGTAAAATGGAATGATAACAAATGCATTACACTTGCAACAAATTTTGACATAATTGAGCCACTAACATCTGTTTCAAGGCGTGAAAAGGGAAAAGCTGAAAAAAATAAAATTGAACAGCCATGTCTCGTAAACAATTATAACAAAAACATGGGTGGTATAGAATCTCATGATTGGCTTGTTGAGAAACATACCATAAGAATCCGTGGAAAAAAATGGTATTGGCCAATTATTACCCGAATTGTATACATGGCTGTTGCAAATACCTGCGTTATTTACAACATGGTAAATGCAGAGAAAAAGAGTATCAAAGAAATAAGGAGACATATTGCAATAGCCTATCTAAAAAAAGGCAACACATTACAAATACAAATCAGTATACCAAGTTATACAATTTCATCTCGAATGAAGGAAATAGACACTGTTAGACGTGATGGAGTTGGCCATATACTCGTAATTAGTAAAAGAGAAAAACAAAGACGATGCAAATTCAAAATTGTTCGGGAGAACCTCTTACATTTTGCATGAAATGTAATGTAACTCTATGTACAAAATGTTTTCCAAATTACCATACATAGTGTGAATATGTTTAAACTTAATAAAAAATGTCAAATTTATTTGTGTTTCACTTTATTTTGCATTAAATATTAAAGTTCAATTGTTTGGGAACAGAAACATAATCAAGTAATTAAAAACAAAGGAGAAGTACTAAGTGTTCAAAAACTTCCATATCCGCCCAGCGTCCTATTTATAGGACAGTAATTATCTCGGATCCTAAATTATTGGTGTGGAGTTTAATTGCATATTATATTTAATTTAAGTGTTTAGAACATAATTTTAAAAGTTTTTAACAAAATTTCAATTTTAAATTAAGTTGGGCGTTAACGGGTTAATCTATAGATTTGGAGGCGTTCGGGGAGTTTAACCGCATGTAAAATAATTTAGATTTCGAATGTTGCATATTCGTAATTACGAATAAAATAATTTGGTTTCCTCCACTAACTGACTTTCTATTTGTTTGACTATCAATTAATGACTATTTAATCTGATAATGGAACGACCAAGAGAAGGAAATAATCCTGGGGCGTTACAACTATTCCAAGAATGTAAGGAATTACATTTCCGAAAAGATTATTTTAGTCCTCTTTTCATTAATTATTTATTGCAGTGACTATTGTTCTGTTAAATTGAGGGTTTATTAATTTATTGTTACCTAAATGTGTGCAACACAGATTATTTATTTCATTGATTATTGTTATAAATTGCTTTGTTATGTATCATAACACTAAATTCTTTGTATTACTATTGTTCTAAATCCTGGTTTTCACCGAATATTATTCTGCATCTAATGTTATTTTGATTATTCTTTTAAATACTGTGTTCCTTTAAATTTTGTTCTACATTCTTTGCTTTCATTTATTATTGTCCTAAATACTTTGTTGCATTTATAATTGTTTGCGATTTCCATTTTCAACGTTTATTATAGAAAGTACTCAATTGTATTGAATATTAATCTAAATGTTCCACAATGCATTGATTATTATATTGAATCCTCAATTGCACTGATTCTTATTTTATCTGCTCTATTGAATCCATTATTGTTTGAGTACTTTATTACATTGACTCCTTTATAAATTTCAAACTAGGAATGTAACTGTATATTTTTATTCTTTGAAAAATAACAAAAATGATGTTCTCTCGAATTATTTTAATAAAAAGAAAACAATATAATACAATGAAATTTTGAAATTTTCTTTACCTGATGATCAAGAGTGGAACACAAGTTTAAAACATTAATTCAAACATAAGAATAATTTGACATAAATATAAGAATTGAATTAGATTATCTTATTGAGAGAAACATGTAATAGTATATTTTTCATTGTCCTTCACATCAGTTACTTTTCCTAATGTAAAATAGTTTTCGTAATTCTCTTTTCTTTCCTGAGTGTGATTAGGATGTTTAATTTTGTTTATTAGTAAAGAAAAGAGAATACTTATTGTATATTTTCATTTTAAAAATACAAAGTGATATACAATACATTTTATAAGTAATTAAGTTTTATTAATATCATACGAATCAGGATGCCTAGGCATCAACTTGAATTCATCCGTATGGTTCTCTACCTCTGCTGCATGCTTTCGCCCTTGTGACATGGAATGTTATGATATTCCCTGTGAGGAAGACAAACGCAATATAAAAGTGCAATTTACCCACAATCATATAAAGTAACTCCACATCTTTCACGTGAATTTCTACCTTAACGAACGATCTTGGAGACGCCTGTGAGGACATGTCCAAAGCCATAATGCCGCTACGGTGGCTTGTTTATTGCCTGAAATACACCCAACTCTTTTTTACACGATTTTTAACTAACACGGCTCACTAATATAATTTTTACATTAATTTTTCGTTCTAGCACGAATTCCTCCGGCCGGGCCCCCCCCCCAAAAAAAAAAAAAATTTAATTCTTATTTTGACAGTGTAATCAGAAGATGGTTGGTTTATGCCCATACATGTGTGAGTGACTTAGTCTACTTCATGGCTTGTTTACTTTGTATTCTCGAGTTACGAGGAATACACGAATTATATAATCACTTTTTTCATTATTTTGTTTTGCTTCAACTTGATCGTAACATTTCGGTTTCCAGCCGAACTGGAAATTCCTCACGTCACTATTTCAACCGTATTCATTCACTTAAATTTTTTTAAAAAAATTATTTTTTTAACATGTTATTAATTTAAAATATATCCTTAAAATTCCAATTTCTGTTATGAATGATATTTTTTTTTACAAATTTTTATGCATTTTTTTCATTTCGATAATTCAAGCTGATAATGACGAATTCAAAGTATAAGTTCAGTTATTAACGGCTGATTTAATTCGGAAGTCTTGAAATTTGCTACAAGTATTGAACAACATTTTCTTATGATTCTGACATGAGTGTGCATTAAAATTTCAACATAATCATAAATTTTGTGTAGCAAGATATCAAGAATTATATAAGCAACATGAGAAGAAAAGCAGACTTTCTAACAAGGAAAAAAACCAACAAACGAACGAAATTCTTTAATTGAATCAAAGTTGTTCAGTTGCGCTAGACTGGCACATCTACTGATGATAGCATTTTTGATTCAGTTCGTAATAAACGTGCACGTTTGTTATCAAGTAACAATGAATAGTCGTTAGTAGTTTTAGTCCTAATTTCGTATGTATCTACAGACTGAATTTTCACTGTACAATCAAGAAAAATGAATTGTTATTGTCTTATAAATGCTTCATATGGATTTCATTATTACTTTTTTGCATGGTTTTTGGAGAAAATATTTTGAATTTTTTCATCTTACATGATTTTTTTCAAGTTGTAGAACAAACCCTCAAATTTACTATACGTCGCAAGTATTTTTTACACGAATAGTTTTTGTACGATTTTCTAAGGAACGTATCTACTGTATAAAAAAGGGGTATATGTGTGTCAAGAAACTGTCCACCTGGAAGACAAAATCCCCTGACACGTCCATTAAAGCTATGAATTAGGAATCGTGATTCATCCCATCATGGAATTCTTCGTCCATTATTGTATGGTTCACTCATAACGCTCCCAGGACCTCTATAGGCGTATATGGTGATGGTGCTTGGTTAATCGAGATATACGAAATAGACGCCTGTTGAGTAGTCCTATATCCTATAGTCTGCTGAATTGTGTGCTCCGAAGCACTTCTACTTGAACTTGCATCGTATTCGACTGTCAGCCAACCATTGTATACTGCCGATTCGCTTCACCAAGAATGATAATTTCCGTCGTCTTTTCTTAAGGATGATATGTAGATATCCTAAGTCATGGAGTCTATTACTGGTATCACTGTTATTCATCTACTTTGCTTCAGTACTTACAACGACAACTCGAGAACACCCGATATGCCCTGCAGTTTCGAAGAGCATTGTACCGAGTCGTTGGGCTATCACAATATATCCTTCATAAAAGTCGCTTATATGAGCAACTTTCTCCATCCCCGCACATGTAATCGACTTTCTATCACCAACAGCAGTTAATTATCTTTCTCACTCAATCAGGTGACATTCATGTCTTCCATGAAAGCTCATCGTAAGGGATGGTGGTCATAATAATTTTTTCTCTTCGGTGCATTAAAGAAGGTTTTGTATTGATCCTAATATAGAGTAACAGGTCGAAAGTATTCTTAAACGATAAAATAAGACACATTAGTCACCAACATTTTTGTTTTTGTATTTGAATGTGGTGAAAGAAATACTGATTCTAAAAAAAGTGCTCTGATACTTAAAATTTTTTATATAGAATATAAGAGGTTCATATGTTCTTTTTTAGATATAGAGAATAATTTTCCAAGTGGCTTAAGGCAAATTTTCAGTTCAGATATATTTTCCAACTCTATAATTCACTCTCGAATGATGAGTAAAATGCAATAGTTAAGTATTTATTTAAATGATAACAAAATGTGCAATATTTGTGTATGAATTAAAAGTAATATGCAGAAAGGAATAATGTTTACTTTTAGTAATTTTTATGAATTTTGTAGTTTTATATTTTTGATTATCATCGTGATCGTACTTTGATTCCCGAGTCGTAAAGCAAGCAATGTTTTTAATCTTATTGTTTAGTATGGAATTATGAAATAAGATGTTTCCTTTTTTAAGAATACTTTTATTCATTCCGGAGAAAATGTGTTGGATTTCTGAGAAATTTCATATTTGTTTCCATTTCCAACGGATTTTCGATTATTAAAACTGTTTTTGATGAAGATATTGTTTTTGAGATAAATTTCTTTAGAAAATATAATGCTGATATATAATTAAAATATTTTCAATAGACAGTCACTAAGATCTTGCGATTGAATAATAATCCATATGAAATTTGATTTAATATTATATTAAGCATGAAAACCATATATTTAGATATCGTTTTAAAATAGGCATTATGTAATAAATAATCAGTCATATGTATCATCTATTTGCTTAAACCTCAGGAAAAGGAAAATTGAAACTGTGTAATATTGATTTTAAGTACAATATTACTCAAGTGCTGTTGTTTAATTCTTGTTTTCCCTCACCATCCAGTAGTGAAGGATAGCGTTAATCACCTATCTGCAATAGCGTCTTCCAGAAGATTGGTTAGTTAAGAGTAATACTTCCTCAAAGAAAAAGACTCTTTTGCTAATTGGCTGTTCTGCTTTCCTATATAAAGATGCATCATCTGCAGTCAATTCTTTCTTACTTGAGATTTCCAATAGCTCCATTGTTAATTTCAGCAGTTGTCAATTTTTATATACAATATTTTATAGTTTCACATAAAGTTTTATATTTTCTAGTTATTATGTTAAAACATAGTTTCAATAAAAATTGTTTAGTTAATCTTTATATCTTCTGAATATGATTCTTGTATCTTATGTCTTTTAGTTAATCTTTTTGTTTGTGAAGTAAAGCACGGACTTAAACTCACTTATCTACACAGCTGATTTACAATGACGGTAAATTTTTCATATGTGTGTTCAGCATTTGTAAAATAAAAGCATTACATCAGATATACTGATTGGCGAAAACTATATTCATTGTCGTAAATAGACATCATATCAGTCACATTTTAGTTGAAAAATGCATTTCTTTAAAGGTAGTATTTGCTTCATTTGAAAAAATAAAACAAAATGCCAACTCGGAACTTTTTTTTATATAGAAAAGAAACTATTGATAATACCAAAAAGAATGCTTGGTATGCCATGGTATCATAGCTACCTCGAACTCAAAAAACACAGCCTCGAAATATCGAGGAATGCGTGACCTCTGATTGAAATTCAGGTATGATCTGACTCCGATAATCATCTAAAGACTTATGATATTAAAGTCAAAATGGATCGCAGTTTGTTTGCGTGCAAAAAAGTTTACCAACGTTGGCATTAGGTGGGTGGTCATAAAGATTTTGTTCGTCATTGTATTTCAGTCTAATGCTATTGATTCATGCAATGCTCAGAGAACATTAAAGATTGCTACAGATCAAAGGCGATACTTATTACTTGAGTAAGTCAACATCTGAGCTTTCCTCTGCTGCGGCACCAAAAATTGTTATCCTGCTCTGTTAATAGAATAATTTGGACGTGAAGAGAAAGCCACTGGAATAAGGCTGGTTGAAGAGGGTAAAGGAAAATTAAAAATGATTAAAGTTTGTCCGTGCAAACCACTTACTTAATTAGAGAATCATTTACCCAAGCAGACACTTTTAAATGGGGTTTGCGAAATCTATAACGGAGTTACGTTTTTCATGAAATAATCTTTAAAAGGCTATTAAGTGTTTAAGAGAGACTTCAGTGATTTTTTAAAGCAACTAAGGTGGTAAAAAAAATATCTGGGTCAGTTCGGATTAGTGTCCCTTTAATACTTTTTAGAAGTTATAAATATATTTTAAGAAATACTGTAGCAAAATCAGATGTACAAAATTTACTTTATAGGTTTAATTTCTATTAATGTATTTCAGTAAAATTTCTTGTTGTTAATAGTTCAAAAACAGTAAGTTTTATAACAAATAATAGCAGAATTCTTGTTTTTCTAAAAAATTAGATTTTAAAATGAACATTACGAAAATAGTTGAAGACAAAGTAGAAAAAATGCAGTTCACTTCATTTCTCAGCATATTTGTTTAACGCAATTCGGGAAATGAACATGAGTATTTTGGTAGAAACAGAAACCATATAACAATTTAAAGGTCTGAGAAAAGAAACAAAAACAATTCATGCAAACTTCTCAAATCTAAGAATTTTTAAAATATTTATGTTCTACAATATGAAATTTTAACAATAAAAAATTAAATAATCACGCTTTTACTTTTAACATTTTGAAGATCCAATAGCCTTCTGATAATATTAATGTTAAGGGTTAGAAAAAGCGTTATACCATAAATTACTTTCGACAACTTTCATGAACATTTCCAAAGCGAATGCACAATATAATAATTGATGCATTAATTATCACTGTGTATTTGAAATACCGTAATTTTTTAGCATCAAAATATTTTAACCATTGACTTATAGTACACATTAATAAAACAAAGGTATAAATAAAATGATTAATGTTAACTCTATATTTTTTCAAAAAAATGTACAACTAGAAATGAAACTTATTCTAGAAAAGCAAAGACATTTTACGATCTGTATATTCCAGAACTAATTCCTTTTATGTCGAAGATGAAAGCCCTAATTAAATTCATGTAATCGTTAAACATAATTCATTTTCCGTATTTAGGATGAACAAGGAAAAGATCAGTTAATTCTAACATATTAGTCAATGAATTACACTCCTCCCGTTTCGAACACAATGAATTAGTTCATTTAATTATTTAAACATACTTTGAAAATATCATTCCGCAATATTTTCGAGTAAAAAAGCTTTGAAAGCTTTGAAATTTGGATACAGATATAGTAAACTTGAAATCATAATTACCAGATTCGATATCTTCAGTCAAATAACTGCAGCAATGTTCGAAACGAATAACTTTCGAACCGAGAAATGTTTGCCTTTGAAAACGGAATATTCTATCTTCCTCGAATTTGATCTCGAAACATGTTGATGAAGAGATATTTAATTCCGAATGTAATCAAATATTCATACGCCGATAATGATATCTTATAAGTTAAAAATAAAATTCAGTTCCACGTGTTCTCCTTGGACTAATTCATTTTAAAAATTTCTAGGGCAAAATTGAGGAAGTGATTTTCTATCATATTATTAGAGTTGCATTAAAATTTTTATCAAAAAACGAAATAAAAAAAAATTAAGAGTTTAAAAACTTAACTTAGGATATTATATTTCTTTCTTTCTTATTACATTTATTTTTTTTTCCTTCAGATTCCTCGATTTTTACGCATGTGCTTCAAAACTTTAATTATCATTTATTCGATTTTTACGCATGTGCTTCAAAACTTTAATTATCATTTAATAAGAGATAATATTATAATTACTTGTTCTTATTTATATATTGATAGAATTTTATTTCCTTGAGTCATGGTATTTTTCTTGATCAAAAGGGCTCTTCTCCGTCACTTTGGCTTATAGATATTGCATATTAGCGCGTCCAAATAATATACAATTAAAACTTTCAAAAATCGGCAGAATTCAATTTAAATTACAAAATATATTTTCATTCTCATATCATCTAGTTTTTTCTACTTGATATTTAAGAGAAAAATTTTATTTAAATACATAAACAAACGTTCTAAAAACGTTATACATAAAATCATCTTCCAGTGACGTTATCACTCATAAAGGTATGTGCCTTCCTTCGTAGCACTTGTTTTCAAAAGAAAAAAAAAGAAAAGAAATTTTTGTGAAACATTTATATTTTTAGTTACAATGAGCTACAAAATGGTAAATTCAAGAGTCATTTTCAAGAATTTTCTTTTTTATTTTTCAAATTTTGGTCATATTTAGTTAAAATCTATTAAAAATGGACATTTACGCTTAAATTCATATAACAAATTCTAATGAATATATTTCGCTTTTTGTTTCAACAATATATTAAATATACATATATCTGTCTTGTGAAGTAGACAAATACAGTTATCTCTTAAACTTACTGAGTTATACCAAAACTTACGAATACAACATGATTCCACAAAAAAATGTATCACTTTTTTAAATACAAATAATTTTAGAGTAAATAGTTATATATTTAAGAGTTGTGTTTGAGGATCACAACATGCCTAGAGATGTACAAAATATTATGGTAAAGTTTTTATTGGAATATATGGAATACTTTTTAAAGAAATGAGATTTTTCGTAATAAAAAAAATTAAAATCGCAGTTTTCCAGAAAATGCAAATCTATAAAACAAAATTAAGTGAAGAAATAGTTGCCAAATATACCTCTACAACTATAATAAATTAATAAATAAATCTAAATTCTATATTTAAAAAGTAATTGTACATTCACATCGTTTAAAAATAAAAAAAATAGCTGTTTAAATACATTGTTTACATTTCTATGGATTAGTTAAAGTCTTGCAAAATTCTACTTCCGGTCGCCTTAAATGGAACTTCCGGATTAAAATATGGGCTATACCTTTGTTTCTATCTACGTTGGAAACAAATGCAAACCATTATTGAAATCTTAAATATGTGTACTTTATTAAAAAGAGATAAAAAAAAAACTTTCAAAAATTTTCATGAAAACGATGATTTTTGGTTGGGAGTTTTGGGTAATCTTAATAATAACATCGGTAAAAATTTAGTTCTTTGAACATGGATTTTTTTTTTCAAACTTCACACTTTGCGTAACATAATTTTTTTTCCTTAACTTTTAAGAGCAAAAAGGAACGTTGCGCCAAATTGAAGTTATTCAATGATGAGTTTTAATAATTTATTTTATTATTTGAAGTTTATGAAATTTATCATCTGAAATAAATACGTGTAAAAATTATTAGCTCAATTAAGCATTATATTACTCAATTAAGCGACATACAGTTAAAATTAAAGAAAAAGATAAATTATTAAATGACTGTTGAATTAGTTTTAATCAATTAGATTTTATTAATTATAATTAAGTTATTGTATTGCCTTTCAAAATAAACGCGTATTGAAAATTTCAGCTCAATTGAGTGGTTTAAAATATGAGAAAAAAACTTTTGTGACCCAAATTACAAATTACAATGTAAGTTAAAGAAATCCCATTAAAAGAGAATGGAATACATTTCATTAGTTGTGATTTATGACGTAATTACTCACTTAATCATTTTAAATATTCGTTAAGACGAAGGATGAACAAAAGAAAGCACGGAAGTCAGGTAGTTTGGAAACACTTAGATGTCCAAGATATAAAAACAAGCCTTTTCTGTGTCTTTATTCATTAATGACAAAAATAACTCATTTAGCCAATAATACTAACGTACGAGTACAGCAGAAGACCAAATATAGCATTTAATTCATATTACGATAGCAGTTCCATTTTAATTAATTCACATGTTTAACCACCTGATGTATACCAGATATCAAAATGAAACACAAACGTGCTTCAGATATTAAAGGTATATTATCTTAAATGAAGAATTTGGAAATCTTAAGACTAACCAAAACATAATATTTTCCCCTCAGCGTTCACAGATTATGCATGAGCTCTGAATATTTCCTTAAAGACAGCTAAAACTTCTTCAAAATTTGTATGTGTACGCAAAGAGGCTTAATTGAAAGAATTCTTGTCTAATCAGTGAGGAAATAAAACTTTTGCTAAAGATTTCTTTTTGTTGTATTCCGCAAACTTTAGAAGATAAGGAACTTAAAAATTAACATTTATCTAATTGATACAGAACTTTGCAAGTAAACTTTTACGAACGAAGAAAACTTGAATTAGGAAATTTTCTCCTCGGTGACTTTCTGCTGATTTGTATTTAATGAGATCACTATGGTGTCACCTAGTGATGCAATTCATATTATTAAAGAATGCTTCCCTTTTTACCAGAAACTTGTTACTTTACAAGAAGAGTTATCACAACATTTTGAATTTTTCAAGCAGAATTCTAGTAAAAAATGTATCCAAAATACTTATGAATAAAGTAAATGCTGTGATATACTCTGGAATAAATGACGAAAAATATTTTTCGTCATTTATTCCAGAGTATATCACAGCATTTACTTTATTCATAAGTATTTTGGATACATTTTTTACTAGAATTCTGCTTGAAAAATTCAAAATGTTGTGATAACTCTTCTTGTAAAGTAACAAGTTTCTGGTAAAAAGGGAAGCATTCTTTAACAATATGAATTGCATCACTAGGTGACACCATAGTGATCTCATTAAATACAAATCAGCTGAAAGTCACCGAGGAGAAAATTTCCTAATTCAAGTTTTCTTCGTTCGTAAAAGTTTACTTGCAAAGTTCTGTATCAATTAGATAAATGTTAATTTTTAAGTTCCTTATCTTCTAAAGTTTGCGGAATACAACAAAAAGAAATCTTTAGCAAAAGTTTTATTTCCTCACTGATTAGACAAGAATTCTTTCAATTAAGCCTCTTTGCGTACACATACAAATTTTGAAGAAGTTTTAGCTGTCTTTAAGGAAATATTCAGAGCTCATGCATAATCTGTGAACGCTGAGGGGAAAATATTATGTCTTGGTTAGTCTTAAGAATTCCAAATTCTTCATTTAAGATAATACATCTTTAATATCTGTAGCACGTTTGTGTTTCATTTTGATATCCGGAATATACATCAGGTGGTTAAACATGTTAATTAATTAAAATGGAACTGCTATCGTAATATGAATTAAATGCTATATTTGGTCTTCTGCTGTAAGCTCGTACGTTAGTGTTCATTGGCTAAATGAGTTATTTTTGTCATTAATGAATAAAGACACAGAAAAGGCTTGTTTTTATATCTTGGACATCTAAGTGTTTCCAAACTACCTGACTTCCGTGCTTTCTTTTATTCATCCCTCGTCTTAACGAATATTTAAAATGATTAAGTGAGTAATTACGTCATAAATCACAACTAATGAAATGTAATCCATTCCCTTTTAATGGGATTTCTTTAACTTACATTGTAACTTGTAATCTGGGTCACAAAAGTTTTTTTCTCATATTTTAAACCACTCAATTGAGCTGAAATTTTCAATACGCGTTTGTTTTGAAAGGCAATACATTAACTTAATTATAATTAATAAAATCTAATTGATTAAAACTAATTATTTCAAGAATTAATTTTATGCCTAGTTTCTCGCCAAGTTGCCAAAGGGTCAACCGTCATTTAATAATTTATCTTTTGCTTTAATTTTAATTGTATGTCGCTTAATTGAGTAATATAATGCTTAATTGAGCTAATAATTTTTACACGTATTTATTTCAGATGATAAATTTCATAAACTTCAAATAATAAAATAAATTATTAAAACTAATCATTGAATAACTTCAATTTGGCTCAACGTTCTTTTTTGCTCTTAAAATTTAAGGGAAAAAAATTATGTTACGCAAAGTGTGAAGTTTGAAAAAAAAATCCATTTCAAAGAACTAAATTTTTACCGATGTTATTATTAAGGTTACCCAAAACTCCCAACCAAAAATCATCGTTTTCATGAAAATTTTTGAAAGTTTTTTCATCTCGTTTTAATAAAGCCCACATATTTAAGATTTCAAAAATGGTTTGCATTTGTTTTCAGGGTAGATAGAAACAAAGATATAGCTTATATTTTAATCCTGAAGTTCCATTTAAGGTGTACCGTTTGAAGATTATTTATTGTTAATCAGACAAATAGGTAAAT
>BMAW01112711.1:0-13216 GCA_019974015.1 Nephila pilipes
GGGTTAATAGTGGGTATAGTCCCCTCTTACAGATATATATATATATATATATATATATATATATATAGGCCAGGGAAAGTGATTTTATGTTTAAAATAAGGGAGTTTATGAGTTCCTGTGGTAATTGGTTCCACTTGTTCAGCAACGCTGTTTTCAGGTCTTGGATGGTTCATGGAGGGGGGTTGCGAAATACAACTGCCCTCCCCAGAACCTCTCAAGCATGCTCTATAGGATTGAAGTCTGAAGATCTAGCTTGCGAATACATCTGGCGAATATCCTCGCTTTCCAGAAATTCATCGACCAGCTGTGCTCTATGTTACCTCGCGTTGTCATCCATTAAAAGGAAATCATGACTAATTGGACCCTTGAAAAGGCAGATATATGACTCCAAGACCTCTTCCCTATACCTCTCAAGAGTCGCAGTGTCTTTTTCAAGGATATGGAGGTGTGTGTGGCCATCCAAAATGATGTCTGTCCAGACCATCAAGCCTCCGCTGCTGCAATGGTCGATTTCTTGGACATTGGAGCGCAAATAGTGGGTCCCTGGCTCTCTTCATATGAAAGTACGGTGAAAATCACTGGTTAGGCTGAACCTGGACTCATCATTGAAAAGAACGCTACCCTATTGATTCATGATCAAAACTGTTTGATCTCTGCATCATTTTAAGTGGACTCTCCTGTTCGCAGAACTGAGCGGGATGCAAACAACAGGCCTGCTGGCAAACAGCCCTCTCTCATGAAATCTGGAAACAGTATACGTATACTCTTACTTGTACGGAAACGTATACGCTTACGTATTCGACATATGAGATTTGCATCTTTGTTTCGAAACAGTATTTTTTCATTTTATTCATGAAATTCTACAAAATGTGCAATTTCTTTTAATTTGGAACACCAGTACATAGATGAGATATTTCAAATTCCATGTGTTTTTTTCTTCTTTATCTGAGCGAGATAGACATAATTATTATATGGCTGGACAACCATTACATTAACAGTGCAGGAAAGCGCTGAATAATTAGCGCGTAAAAGCATAAGAAGGGAATATCTCTGTGCAGTTGATTTTATCGGTAGGGATATTTAGGGATTTATTTTCAGTCACGTGGACTCACATAATACAAGATGAAGGGATTCTGAGGAAAATTCTCTGACGACGGAAAGTCTAGAAGGATTATTTCTGACTGATTTACGACTTCAGAAAATAGGATTAAACAAATTTTATGAGCGCATGGTCTAATAAATAAAAGGATAATTACGAAATCTTTCAGGGAATAGAAATGTCCTCTTTATTTTTGAATCTACGAGAATGGTAAAATTAGGACATTCAATCAGATTTATGTGGGATCCTCACACACATATACATATATTGCGAAGTTTTACTTATTATTAAGAAGTAACTAAGAGATATATATTCTGATAAAATGTATTGTGTACATATATTAATTAATCCTTATGTATTCAGTGTTGTACAGAACTGATATTAGGCTGGTTTTACGAAGCTGTTGATGGAAGTAACCAGATGTATCGTAAAATTTTAATTATTATCCAAATTTTAATTATTAAAGGTATAATTATTACAAGAAATATAATCGTGATAGGAACTTACTTTTATTCCTTTTTCTTCTTTACTTAGTCACTAACCAGAATAATGTATTTCTATCAGGGATTATTGACATTTCGATGGCTGTCATTGTAGAACTTAACATATTGAACTCCATCTTCTCCATACTTCGGGTTCCTTTAACCTATGGCTTCTTCAAATAAAAAACATAAGCATGGATAGCTGTAATTAATAATAAACTGTAAATGAGGATTAATTAATATGTAGAATAAATTCTGTATTCAAATACATCGGTTATTTCTTATTAACATTTAAAATTTTATGGTTCCTCCCTCGTACATGAATATCACGAGTATTCATTTTTTAGATTTCATATATATTACTTTCTATTCAATTTTTTTAAAGTCATTAATTAGTACTTGGACTTAATTACGAAATTCTGTTACACACGCATGTATTGTTTCTGCCTATGTGCATTTTGAAATCGAAGCACTTTCTTTTATCTTGTGTATCAGGTTGCAGTTATTACAGCTGTATAGGTTGGTGTCTTCTATAACCTTCTGCAAAATTAAAGAAGCATCGCTTAATGTTTCAATATTTAAAACACTGAATGAAGTATAAACAGTTTGAACACCTTGGTCTATGTTGATATTCGCAACAAGATGTTGTAATGCTTTTATGATATTAAAATATTCTAAATTCAAGAAAATAAAATCACAGCTTTTGGCAGTTGACAACATAATTATTTGTTCCAACCATCTTTAGAGCCTTCAGCGGCTACTGTAACAACGCTAGTGTTATGTTTTCTTAACGATACCGTATGAAATTTTACGTATAGCTAATATATCATACACTATAATCCGACAGTACCAGTAATCCGGCTTTTTTGCACGGGCATATAAGTCTAAAATTCATTTTAAATGTTCTACTTCAGTGTAATACTGCATACTATCAAAACAAAACCGTAAAATATTAGTACTTCTAGTTATATTGTATATTTGACACTTTATTTGCTTATTATATAACATTTTAAGCATTAATACACAACTTTTGTTGATTAATCGCGTTATTATGAGAAATTTTCCAGAAATCTCAGATATGGGTAATTCGTTGGTGCTTTGATCATACATTTGCTGGATTACCGATAGAGTATCGTATTTATTTGATTTGAGATATACATCACACATTCATTCGAGAATAAATACTAACGTGTTAATGAGTTCGACAGTTTTCTGACATAGAGGGTTGCAAAATATTTTAATATTTTTAATACTCTAATGAGAACAACAAAAGTTTAACTAGATCGAGAACGAGTAATTTCAATTCTTCAAAATAAAACGAAATTGCTGATTAATTTTTAAGCACAATTTTATAATAATTGCATAATAATTGACTTTTTAAAAGTTATTTTAACAAAACTGGGTTAATACATTCTAAAATCACTAAACCTAATGTGTTGAATAATTCGAGATAAAAACCAACGTTTTTAAAAACAACGTTTTTATATGGTGGCAAAGTTTATTAAAAAAATTATTAAAATATTAGTTAAAACTGGCCGCAAATATCTAAATATTGCATTGTTAGACAAGTAAGAACGGTTCCCAAAATTTCAGAGCTCTAGTTTGATGGGAAGTTGGTTAAATTAATGATAGAAAATTTGATGACATACTGATACACGCAGAGACAGACACACACCAAGTGAAATGCATAAAAGCGTTAAAACTCACTAAAATTAATTAATTCATCCGGTAAATTAAATGGTTGGAATGCAGTTTAACCCAATCACCTTTGACGACAAGAATTATTTGGTGGTATTTTGCAAAATGTGGCTTCCCTGGTAAGTTTTACGGACTTAACGTTCAGCCCAAAAAAATCGCCGAATTTGGTGCCAATTTTTGAAATCGCGCCAAGTGATTGGACTAAACTGCATTATTAAAGAAAATATTAGTTAAAACTTGTCGCAGATGTCTAAATATTGCATTGTTAGGCGAGTACGAACGATTCCCAAAATTTAAAAGCTCTAGCTTGATGGGAAGTTGGTTAAATTAACGATCGAAAATTTGATGACACACACACACGCACGCACACACACACACACACACATACCAAGTGAAATTCAGAAAAAACGTTTTAAAAAAGTGTAAACACAAAGCAATACCAATAGTCCGTTAAGCAAATTAAAAAAAAATATATTTTAATACGCATATATATATAAATTTAAAACTCAGTTCACCATCTTTATGAAGAGCAAATTTCTTGTCCTTCTTTATTGCAATTGATGATCTAATTAGAACCAGTCGCAATTAATTATTTATCTAAATATGTATCTTTAAGCTGGTTTCAATATTTTAATTTCAGTTACATGCTGGAACTTATGGGACATGTAAAATAAAGTTCAAAACTCACGACTATAATTTGTTGCAAACATGATAATAGTTTAATGAAATACTTTTATATGAGGTTGAACCTGCTACAAAACGAACATATAAATACTACAACAATACCCAAGCGAAGAATTTTGTGTTTTATACTCTTTTGCCACATTATTGGCATACTGGAACACTTGGTGAAGCTGAATATTCGCCAAAAATGAAGCGCTGCTGCCATCACATGCCATTTTAAAATAAGCAGAGTGCACATATTGATTCTTAAAGTACCTGTGTTAGAAATCTTGAGTGAGATATTAGAAAGAGGAAACGCGAATGGAACACATCATTGTAGTATTGTCCACTTAACGTTTTTACTTTTTTTGAGAAGTCTATGTGTATGATACCCTTTGTGTACCAAACGGTTATTATTTTTCAAGCCGATTAGATCAGCTTTGGCTTCTTTGGAATATATTTACCGTTTGTAATCCATTGTTTTGATTGTTGCTTGGTTTTCTGTGTATAATGATGAATCCAGGTCTCATCGACAAAATTGACGACCAATTGAAGCGGTAACAAGTAATATTTGATTTGTTAGAGAATGGCTGTGAAATCAGCATTAATCTGTGAAACAATGCCAAATCTATTTTGGAGCAATTTAATAAACAGTATGCAATGGTAACCTCGTTATATGGCCTACATTTGAAAATATTGGTCAACCATGGTAGTGGATCAAACCCATCAACATACGAGGGTGTTTAAAACAAATTCTTATTAGAAATATTGTATTAGGAGTAAGGGAACAACTTCCCTACATGCCCGAAACCCCCTATTTTTTTTTTTTTTTTTTGGCAAACAGTCATTTTTCGCCAAATAGCGGGTTGACTGGTCGCCATGTTAGGCCTAATCGCCCGATTTGGCACACACACACGCAAAAAAAAACCCCGAAGGTTGGTGGTCGGGCATATACCAAAGTAGGGCCGGAGTAAGGTAAAGATTGTATTCCAAGTTCGTAACTTTTAATTTGGATGAAATTGTCTTCACCTTTTTTGGAGCAGATTGAAAAGAAGCAATCCTTTATCTGGAGTGTTTCTACTTATTGGTGTATAATGCTGAATCCAGGTCTAACGTGACGTAAAATACATCAAAACTAACCCATTAATGAATGTAAATTCATTTTGGGACCGTTTAACACAAGGAAGCATTCGATAATGGCACTTGCTTGCTTAAATAAAGCCACCTGTCTTCAACTCGGGCCCTTTTTGAATCGTTTTCGTATGACATACATATGTTTTTAGCTTTAGTTTTCAATGAAATATTTGGTAAAATGTCAGTAATTGGAGAGATTTAACTCAAGTCGAGTATGTTCGAATATACATAAAAATACGCAAATTCAAATAAATATCTCTCACTTATTGCAAGGGATGGTTGCTTATACAGCATTCAGTAACTTGCTTTATTTATCTATTTATTTTCGCGCACGCAATCACACCCTCAAAACTTTCTTTTGAAAGCAGATACAGATGTATCACATGTTACAAATTCCATATCTAAAATTACTATTGTAGAACAGATCTGTGTTTCAAATCAGTTATGGATACAGTTACAGCAAATTATTGATTGACGCAACCAAATGATTTTTAAGAGAAATTGAAAATTTACCTGACAAAAGATATGTATTTTAATTTATTTAATAAGTTATTAAAATTTAAAATAAGTAAGAGCAAAAGCGCCCTCTATACGTGAGGCATGGCTTTCAACAATACGGATAAACGGACATAATAAAGGATATAACCTATGGATAAGCGAGCATATAACCTACGCTTCGATTGCCATATTTAGGAGATTGCATGAGACATTACACCGGTTAACCGATTCATCCGTGAATCGTTCTTTTTAACCTTGAATGGTGACCGATTATTGTACATTATTTTTATTCTTAATTTGAAAAATTATGCAAGTAATTACAATACTTTTTAATGCATTTCCATTCGGCTACGGATTTACTTGTTTTAGTGTAACAAATAAAATTACAACAAAAAATAAAACCGTAAAATTGATTGAAGCGTTTTTCCTTGCAATAAAAATGATGCACTATTACGATAAGATAGGTTGAACCGGAAATAATAAACTTGGTTGATTCCATAAAATCCGTTTGCTAAATTCCTTTGAAATCTGCAATTACGTTATCCATATAAAAGAAACGTAACTCATTGCTCTACATTATCCATGAAAGCGAGAAACGTAACTTATTGTACTGCTTTATCCTTAGATGGAAACACAACTTAGTCATCTACATTATCCATGGAAAGAAAACGTAAGTGATTGCTCTATGCTATACTCGAAAGAGAAACGTAACTTAATGTCTTACGTTTTCCTTGGGAGAGAAACGCGATTCATTCATCTACGTTGTCCGTGGAAGAAAAATACAACTTATTGATCTTTGTAATCCATGAAAGTAATAAAAATAATTGATCTACTTTATCGATGAAAGAGACAAACGTAACTTATTGTTCTGCTTTATTCTTAAATTGAAACACAACTTAGTCATCTACATTATCCACGGAAAGAAAACGTAAGTTATTACTCTATGTTATACACGAAAGAGAAACGTAACTTAATGATCTACGTTTTCCTTGTTAGAGAAACGCAATTCATTCATCTACATTGTCCGTGGAAGAAAAACACAACTTATTGATCTTTGTAATCCATGAAAGTAATAAAAATAATTGATCTACGTTATCTATGAAAGAGATAAACGTAACTTATTGTTCTGCTTTATCCTTAAATTGAAACACAACTTAGTCATCTACATTATCCATTGAAAGAAAACGTAAGTGATTGCTCTATGTTATACACGAAAGAGAAACGTAACTTAATGATCTACGTTTTCCTTGTTAGAGAAACGCAATTCATTCATCTACATTGTCCGTGGAAGAAAAACACAACATATTGATCTTTGTAATCCATGAAAGTAATAAAAAAATTTGATCTACATTATCCATGAACGACAAACGCAACTTTTTTATTGATAGAAATAAGAGCAAAAGGTTGTCATAATTCGTATATGGCACAAATAAATAATGTTAATATAATCGTAGAAAAAAAAAAGAGAATTAAAATATTTTATAAAAAAAATATATAAGGAGAATATGTATTGAAATAGTGTGCTTTTCTTTAATAATTACTAACCCAACAAATGTGGAATTTGAAACTTTTTTTTGTGAAATTATTTTGTGTAATAATTAGACTCGATTAGGAGGCGTTCATTTATGTTTCTTACGTAGTTATTTTGTAAAGACTGTTTACAAGTAAATGACGTATTAAATTATGCGTATTTAATAATTAAATACTTTTATACTGAGAAAAAATTTATTCAATGTATTGCTTAAAACTTGTAATGAAGTTATTCAGTTTTACTTAAATTACTTATGCTTAGAATATAATTTATTGTCACATATATAGTTTTGTTAGTATATGGCAGAATAAGAAAATGTCTTATTATGAATTTTATTTTACATTCAAGGTTTGTTCCTGGAGAATTTTACTGAATTACCCCTAAAAAAATTATTTGCCGCTCTGTTGACCTTTGATGTAATTATTTTACATTTTTTTGTGTTTTCTTTCTCATTTCCATAGTTCACGCATGATTACTTTTACGTTTTCACTAACTTTATGCTATCCGCTTTGGTATATGACAGGTTATTTAGAAATAATAAAATCTTAACAATTATGTTCGCTTGCTGAAATGAAACAAGACAGAAATAGTTTTTATTCGTTTACAAAAAAAAAAGAAAGTTATTTCATACATCGAAAAAAGTAATTTTATTTGCTTCTAAGAACTTCAATTTAAGCTATGACCCGTGTAGTGACCGGGGATAGTCCCACTGTAGCTCATTTATGTCGTAAGAGGCGACTAAAATGGGTATCCAGCGTCTGGGGGTATAGCCGGGCAACCTGCCCTGGGGATTATATGAGGTGACCTCAGGGACTTGCCTTCTTCAGGAAAGTACGGGCATCATGACCCCAAGGAACCCTAGTGATCTTATCCTTTCCCATGAAATTTACTCTCTTTGGTAAACACGGGTGACGCACTCCCGGGATACCCTAGCAATCCTTCTCTATTTTAGACCCTCCTTCTTGTCAATCACTTTTTGTCTTTTTTTCAGCTTCACGTCTAGACTACAGTTTAATCTTGTTTGGCGCAGCATAGCCATATCTGGCTCTTGGGCCAATAAACTTTACATTCACTCACTCACTCAATTTAAGCTATCGATAATCTCAACATTATTTCTAGATAATTAAACAATCGTCAGCATAACTCCATATAATTAATCGTCCTCCAAAACTTATAAAATGCTGACGATAAGCACATCTATTCACTTGTAACGTTTCGAGAATTGCTGTTATCATCGTTCAACTGTCGAATACTTAGAGAAAACTTGCAGCAGCTTTCTACATTCCAACAAAGTAAATGCTTATAATATTTTGAATATCGAAAATCCCACAGGAAATACAAACTGAAAATCTAGCAAACAAACGTAGAATCTGGGTATAGCGTCTATCTAAAAAAAACGCTGAGAATGAAAAATACGTATGCAACGACTGATACGAAATTGTTTGTGAAAGGCTTTAAACATTTACCAAGAATGCAAATGCTAATTTTTATCACTTTCCTATTTTTAAAGTAAAATATTCGAATACTTCTCTTAAACTGCGCTAATTGGTATGAAAAACCGAAAGGTAATGTACACAAATAACTATACTTGTTTTTAATTCATAGTCTATGCGCCGAATGGTTAACTTCAGAATAACACTCATTTAATATTAGTTATCTAATATTAAAAACTATTCGTCAGAAACGTAGTATAACAAACCTGTTTAGAATTTCATACTTTAAAAATAAATAAATTTGTTCTAAGCCATTAATGCGTGCGTTATATACGCATAAGGATTTGTTTGTGTAATAAACAGTAAATGTATTTTAGAAATAAATGCAATAAGCAATGTTGACACAGTAACTAATAGAGCACACGAATATTTATCTAGGTAGAGTTAATGTCATAAAACTGTTTTGACAGGTTTGGAGATCAATACAAATATTTAGTTAAGAGCACATCCATTTAAGAATAGTTTATTTATTCACCCATTTTCCTTATTAATATTTATGAACACTCAAGGGATTGTGAATATCTTATTCAGTTAATCGATGTCCGTTTACAGAGATTGAAGTTTAGCGAATAAGTGTTACTGGATATTTTTTTGCTTGATTTAAGGGGACTTAGTACCTTTGCACCTTCAAAAATTCGATTTTTCAAATTTGATATTAAAAAATAGTACTAAATGTTAGGAGCACTTTAAAACAAACCGCGTCAAAATCCGACAATTATTACGCCTTGTGCAACAAAAAATGTAAATGTCTAAAGTGGCTTGTTCTATGTAATGCAATGTAAACAAACCTCTTTTTCTCAGTTTGCTATTTTCACACTTTCCCACAGGATTAAAAAAAATCTTTTGCTTGCAGAACTTTAAAATTTTACATGAGTGTTGTACTTGTAGATCTGTATTCTTTGAACCTCAATTTTGTTAATAGAATGATTAGATTTTATTTTATAACATGATACATGAAAAAAAAGTTACTAAATACAAACTTGATAACTTTTTTAATTTTTCAATTTTTTTAATGTAAGGTAAATTTAAAACTTGAAATTTACAGAATAAGGTCATTATTTAGCTTTAATTTGGTATAAGAATTATGGTTTTACTGTACATCTTTCAAAAGTTATCTTGTGGGTAACGTAAGGTAAGCTAATTTATTTTTTTAAATTTTTGCATGCATATTTCATTTTGTTTAAGAAACTATATTAATTTAATAGCAAAACTTGACCCAATATTTTAAACTATACACCTTATTACAAAAACTGGCAAAGTTTCATATTGAAATGAGTTAAATTTGTTGATTTATGATGAATCGAAAAAAGTTTGTCAAAATGTTCTACTTTTGATTTCGTAAGGTACTAAGTCCCCTTTTAAAGAAATTTGTTATATTCCGATATCTTTATTAAAATTATTATCCAATGTAAGCATTTTAATTTTTTTTTTCCAGATTGCAACCGAACGTACTATGCGGAGGCGAACATAAAGACCCCCCTTCGCATGAGCACGCCTTTCCGCAGGCCCTTGCCCTATGTGTGTAGCATGACATTTGTGGCGGCGGGTGGTGAATACGGTGACATTGTCCAGCTCACTTTCCTCTCGTTCCAGATTGGTGCCCTTGAAACTGACAGGTGAGGACACGCTCGCTTACCACCGTCGTTTATTTTGACAGGTTGTGTGATCAGTTTCTAACATGACAGAGTAATAATTGACATCAGAGAAATCCCATGGCAATTATTGTGAGATATTTATTACCATATAATGAAAGCTCTGAGTCATCTTACAGAAGGTTCAAGCGTTGGAGATAGAAATTTTTTTTAATAAAATATCTATGAGGTGTGGCTATTAAATAACGAGATTGACTCTTCTACAAAAGAAGTACGCATGCGCCAAACGCCAGTGACCTAAAGCTGTTTCGTCTGAAGCATTCGAATGCAGTACTTCTCGTTTCTGTACATAAATCAGTATAACCGTAGATTTCGTTCGTTATTTTTTTTTTGTTCCTTTGGAAAAATGATAAGTGAGCAAAGAATTGTTGTGAAATTTCACGTGAAAACCGTTTATGAGACTTATAATTTATTGAAAGGAGTGTATGGTATTGAATGTTCCGTACTTGTCTATTAAAGCGGCGTCCGCCAAATTAAGAATACGCCAATGTCGCCAAGCTAGTTAAAAGCGCCAAGTAAGTGGAGCGCGAAATTGAAATATAAGAAAACAAATAACACACCAATAAATAATCTAAAACTTTTTTAATTAATATTTTTATTTAATAATATTTTATATGTTTAGTGATAAATCTCATCCCCATAAGTACTATAAAAATTTAGATGTTTAATATTAATATTTACGTAACTTTTGGAACATCAATCTACATAAAAGGCCATATTTCCAAAATTGCGTTCACTATTTCATAGAAAGTATTTTTCCCCCCTACATATTTCCTTCACATAAATTCTGCCAGATACGATTCTAGATGGTGCCGTGCCGCGCTGTTTCTTGTTACGCCACTTCGCGGAACTCCACATTCTTTCAACATTTTGCGTGTGAACTCCCGTTGACGGATCTACAAAATTGTACTTATGGTTCACCGTAAAATGTGTAAAACCATCATCCATTTCGCTGTTTGGTAAATTGAAAATTGTTAACGACATTTTCAAAGGCAACAAAATAGGTATTTAAAAAAAAATACGAAATCGGTAACGTTAACAGGCAAGCGATATTTTACTAAAATGATGAAATGCTGTTTCTTTAGAACTGCAACCTTAAGAGTTTACATTCAAACATGGCGATAAATCTTACTGCTTGGCGATTTTCCGTCTACATCCGAAATCGTAATTTGGCGGGCGCCGCTATAATGGACAAGTACCGAATGTTCATTACTTGCACGTGTTTTTGAGTGGTTTAAGCGTTTTCAAGATGGCCGAGAATACATTGAAGAGGATTCATGCTAGGATCAGACTGTAGACATTGACACAGATTTCAAGTAGCAAATCTTTCCTCCGAGACAATATGCCGACTCATTCCACATTGTCTGTCAAGATGTTTCTAGTCAAGTACAGCATCCCAATGTTGTATCATCCACATCATTACCTGGATTTTGAATCATGTGACTTCTATCTGTTATCTAAGGTGAAATATGCATTAAAAGGTACAAGATTCGAATGGAATAAGATTTGAATCGTTGAAGTTGTGGAAGAGAAAGATGAACGCGTCCTGAAGGAGCTGACAGAAGATTTCCAGCACCGTTGTGAACAATGGAAGATTCGCATGGAGCGTTGTAGGGCTAGAGAAGGGATATATATTGAAGGTGATAATAATTTAATATGTATGAAATCAAAATAATATGTTTTATTGCGTCAGTCCAGTTACTTAATAGCCATACCTCGTATAATTTTCTACCATTTCTACATACACTGATGACTCAAATTTGATTGACGAATTACGTCTCTTTAATAGAAAATATTTACCACGCTTTATTTATTGGTCTTGTCACTGATGCTGGAGAATGAAGTAAACTATTACAAATCCTGCACTCAATTACAGCAAAATTATAATAATAAAGATAATTATTCTCGATATATGCATTTAATTATCTATTTTACCCCATTTGGGAAGCGAAAACAGCCCATTTAGAATGTAACCATTATCATCGGCATTTTGTTGTTTCATCTTGAAGAGCTCTGAGAAATCTAAACAGACGGCCCTATCAAGGTTTTGAAAGACATATGAGGAACCTTAAATTCTTAGACGGTCAGAAAACCTTTTCTATCTGAGACTCGTGTAGGTCTGTGGAAACAACACTTGACCATTGGCATATCACTGCTTTTCTCGACCGAAGGCTTGTATTTTTCGGAAATGGACCTGACTGGACGACATTCTTCAGGTTCTATGTTATGAGACACCTTAGAAGCTTTAAAATCTTAGATGACCACAAGATCTTTTCCATCTGAAACTCATCTGGGACTGTGAAAGACTTGCATGATCATTGGTATTTTGTTACTTTGTAAATATGTTAGAATATAGAGATAAAAGAAAAAATAGTATGCATTATATATATATAGACCAAATTTTATAAAGATCTTCATCTGCTTTGGTTATTTAGATGATGAAAAATGGGAAGAAACATTGTCATATATTTAACAGAGTATAATTTTCTGTTGAGCTAAAATCACAGAAAATTAGTATGAATGTGCCGGTTATATAAATTGATATACAATAGTGAAATCTATGGTTAACTTTGAAATAATAATTTATATGAGGATATCTTTTAAATACATTTTATATACAGTGTCTCACAAAAGTGATCGGACACTTGTGCTTTACAAAAGGAAACTGTAATAAAATAAATAAGCAAACATGTACAAATTTTTTGTGGGTGTGTTTCATATTTAAAATTAGTAACAATTATTACATAACATACATTTTGTCAAAATATTAAAATAGCAATTTAATAAAAATACAATTGTTTAGAACGGAGCAAAAAATGGCTCACATAAGTGATCGGACACTTACTTTCCCATCAAATATTTATCCAAAAATTTTACTTTTTAAAAGATTTTAATATTTTGTTGGATTTCCTTTTACTTTTAAAACATGATTTAATCTTCTTGGGATGGATTCGACTAATTTTTTT
>BMAW01112718.1:0-12155 GCA_019974015.1 Nephila pilipes
TTCTGAAACTAACATGCTTGCCTTTGAGAAATTCTGAAACTAACATGTTTATTATCGTCCCAAATGTTCTTGATCAATGCGGTTTGTTCTTTGACATTCTGTGATTGCACCTTGAGAATGGCGGCCAACATTCGAACGTGAGCGAGTCATTACAGATGACTAATGAATGTGATTCTTACTGTGTATAGCGGAAAAATCTGTCAACTGTGAAAAAATTAATTGAATGCTTTAATTTAAATATAAGTAACTCTCATTTATTTTTCGAAAACAAATTATTCTCAAACAAACAAACAAATTGAATACAATATTCATTATGAAATCTACTCGCTTTTTATTTTTTTGAAAATAGATAATTAAATCACTTTTTAGATAAAATCAAATCATTTCTAACTTTTGATTAAATATTTTGGATACAATATGCCTTAAGCAATCAACTGGTCACAATAACACTCTCCCTCACCCAATAATGTTTTATTTTTACTATTTATACCATAGTAAAAAAATTAAAAAGGAAAATTGCATTAGGCTTGAAAAATTGCTTTTGCATCAGGGTTATTTGATATGTTTTGCTTTAAAGTGATTTCTTTTTTAATAAACGTGGTTAAAAATGTATGATTATAGAATTAATACAAGTATTTGCAAAAATTGCTTTGCAGGTATTTTTTTTAAGAAATTTGTTTTGCATAGAACATTACATGTCACTCCATTCTTGTATTTAATGAAATTTTCAGTCCTGATTCTGTATGAGAACTAAATAAATTTTAAACAAAACAGACTTTTTTTTAATATTGAATTAAGCATTTGCTTTAATTTTAGCATTCACAAGGAATAATTTTGTTATTTCTTATATCCTGAAATTGTTTTTCATTGTTCACTGTTAAGAAGCACTAATTAAATTTTTTATAATGAACTGATTGATGCATTCATTTTAAAAGTGTGGTCATGCATCTTAAACAGCTAAGCTGAAAAGATGTCTTAAAAATGCAGGCTAAGTAATTTTATTTGACAAGATAGCTTTATACTGGCTTAATTTGGCTTTAGCCATCATCAACAGTATTAATAAATTTTTTATGAAATTAATCTAATCGAACCAAAATTGTAATGAAATCTTTTATCAGTTTGTTAACTAAAAAGAAATGTTTAGAAGATATTTTTATTAGTTATAGGTTATATTTTGGTGATGTTTTATAAGAAAATTCTCACTAGTTATTTGTGTTAAGACATAAATGTTTCTTTCTCACTCGAAATATTCTGGTAAAATACTTTTATAATTGAAACTTTTTATGTATTGAAAACTATTTCAAAATTGTGTATGGAATAAAGCACCAATTTTTTTAATACTAAAATATATTGATGAAAAATTTAATTATGAGAATTCCTAATTTAATTTTCATTATCGCATTTTTAGTGTGATAATGTAGAATATTATGCAAGATGTATAATATTAAGGTAATTATTTTTTCGTCCGAATTTTATTTAGTTTCTTCGTTTGTTTATGCAAGTAATATTTATTTTAACAATTAACCGTTATAATAAACTTTGTTAAGCACACAACGAATTTCAATAAAATGTTCGCTTTTTGTAAAATTAATTTAATGTAGTGTACTTATTTCCCATATCAAAATTATTCGAAATCAAAGTTTACTCTGCGCCTCGCAGATTGAGGTGCAGAATGATTCACCCAGAAACAAGAGTTAAAACTCCAACCGCAATCACAAATGAGGTTAGTCAGCCGGCACTTTTATTCTTGGCTCATTGTCATTCGCGTTCTAAAAGGAACTCTAGGCCATTACTGTATTTGCACCTGGTCTCTTGTATATGACCGACTGTTCAATGTTTCTTTCTTTCTTTTTTTGTTTTTTTTTGTTCGATTGACTCATCCAACCCACAGTTGAAGTCATGCTGTCTAATTGGCTTCCAGTCGGCCACGCGTCTGCTGATGCTGCATCTGATTTTGAATAGTCATTTTGTATGGGTGGAATATCGGATTCGTTCATTAAATAATTAAATATACGTGAAACGAATGATGGAATAAGAAATTGGATTTATTGGGCGTTGTTGAATAAACAATTGCAGTGTGGTGTGATTTGGTAATGGCTTCTTTTGGAAATTATGTAAATTGAAACACCATGCGTGTGTTCTCTGGCTTGGTTATAAATCAGACGGTTGCAAATAAATTTCATGTAAAGAATTTTAAAGGGCTGGAAATTAAAGCATAATTTATTGAAGAATTTGTATCGAAAAGAATAAGTTATTTTCTGATACTTTCTTGCATAGAATATTTTTTTAGACATTAATTTTTTTGCTTTTGAAAACCTTAATAAAAATTTGTTTTTAATTTTCATTTTTGTTGATGTATTCGTGAAAGACGAAGAGAAATTATACAGTATTCTAGATTTAAACGCCTACTTATATTGTGCATTTTTAAAAATGGCCGTTTGTATTTAACCATTGTGATACGAATAACTATTTTGACTTGTCTTCGTTTATGTGCAGGTAGTGGTTCCAAAAGTATGTGCCATGACGACTTCGCACGAACGCTGCGGAATATCGGAAAAGCTTTCCTAATAATTTTAATGATACAGCTATTTGAGAGAGGTTCATCATGGTCAATTCCAATTTTTCTCTCTCCTGGTTTACATGTTTTATTCCTTTTTATTTCCTACTCACATTATTAGTCATACTTTGACTTAAGGTAGGGCCCATGGGAAATTCTAATCCTGATGTCTGTCTGTTTTTCCCTCAGAAAGTTTGCTGCCCATTTCGTCATCTGGATTTTAATGTTGGATGCATTTTCATATGTCCAAGAGAAAAATTAAATGTTCATTGAATGTTCCCCTGATATTTTAAATGCTCAGTATATAAATAGATAAATGTTGCTAAAAACACATAAGCTTAAATGTTTTTTTTTTTTAAAAAAAGTTTTATAACTGTTCTCTGTAACATAAAGCTAAGACAATGTAAAGCATATAACATAGATCACGTATGTAATATCTTGTTTGTAAGGTATTCCCTGCAATCTTTTAACATGCACAGCTTCTGTGTAAGAGAGGGTAATACCATATCTTCCAATTTTATCGAAAACAGGATAATGGTTTTAAAGACTGGAGGGTATGATTTGTTTAGTATCTTATTTGTTTTATCTCCACATTCCCTCCCCCCAACCATTGCATTGGAATTATATTTTCTTGTCCCTCGATTAATTTTTGAAAGGTTTGGCGCACTTTGATTAGAATTCTACGAGTATATTAATGTTAATGAAAATACATTACCGTTTGATGAAATTGAATTGCTTTCAGTGATTGCTGTTTTAAATCTAACCTTGTATTTGTATAATACAGATTCCGAGTAACGCGAATGAGTTTCTCAAACATTTGAGAATCTCATTCGCGTTACTCGGAATCTATTTTTTTTAAGTATTAAACGATTTTTGAATGTTTCAAGTGTTTTCATTGCATTTGTTTAATTTTAATCTTTGAGTGTAATTATTAAATTTTTTTTAGTACATGGATGCATTTCATTCATAAGACTTTCCATTTCTGTTGAGAATACAAGCATTATAATTATTGAAAATTAAAACAATTTTTATGCGTTTATCGTTATCAGTTTTTAATTTGAAGATGATTAAAAATTGCTCTGAAGCTTTTTCTCATAATAAAGGATTTTAAGTATGGTAGTTTTTTCCTCGCCACATTTTGATTGGTCATTCCAATGTGTGTGTGCTTTTCCGAATTTCCGCGGAAAAATATCTGTAAGAACACTAAGAAATGAGCAGTTAGCTTATTCATAATTACAATAGTAAAAAGCTTTTTATTTCTAAAAAGTTGTCTTTATAGTCAAAGAGCAGAGTAAGCAAACTATCATACGGTATTTTTTCAGTTGTGATTGCTAGTATTAGGTGGCATTTTAGAGGTGTTATTTTTCAATGTCCCTTCAAATCGTAAATTTATATATTTAAAAACAAATTTTTCCCCTCTCCCTTTGCCTCTCCTTCTCTTTATTTGACAAATAGAATTCAATCCTGACATATAATTGACTCACAACTGCAATTCACTGAGAGGAGGGAGGTGGAGGATTTGGTTTGGTTTTATTAATGTCCATTGGAAGCAACACGAGAGCTATTGGTGACGGACCACTTAATTTTGAGCCTCGGTCCAGTGAAGACGACGACACCTGAGCTACCACTCCCTTTCCTAACTTCCACACCACGCCAACGGGAGGACTTAGGTCCCCAATAGATTTAAAGTGCATCAGCCCCGCCTAGTTACATGGCGGGTCTTTTGTGGCCCGCGATTCATCAAAAACCGCCGGCCGTGAGTTCGCTGCCATGACCACTAGGCTACCGCGGCCATCGGAGGTGGGGGGGGTCTTAAAATTCAACAATATAAAGCTGTATAAGATAAATGGAATTAATATGCAAAGTTTTGAATTTTTTTCTAAAAATTTATGCCGAAACATATGCTACAAACTTAATTGAAATTTCATATAAATATGTTTTTAAAAGGAATTGAATCCTCAGTTAATCTATACCCTTATTAAGTTAAAATGTAATATGGAAGACTAAAATTTGTATTCAAAAATTCTCAAATTTAATAAGAATACAACGAAAATTAAATTTAAACAAGAAAAATATGCATTGAAATTGTATTGAAGTATAGAATAGGAAAAGGTACGTAGTGATAAAGGTTATTGAAGTTCCTAGCCCTGCTGGGCTTTATTCTTCTGTTTGATTGGTAGCTTGATTGCTTCAAGTGCCCAGTGCAATTTATATTTATTGAATTTAATTTAGAATTAATAAAATTTAAATATTTTTGGCGAATATAGAAAGTTGAGAGCAAAAATTTACAAGTTACATGAAAGGGGTGGAGGAGTACAAGGTGAAATGCGTTCGTCCAATCAGGAAACAGCAGTTCTAGTTTGAGTCTGGATGTCCCAGTGTGTGTATTGTGATTGGTTACTTGTTAAGAAGTGAAATTGGAAAAAATTGTTCTAGTGTTCCTTGGGCAGAGTTGTATGGAGAATCCGTGTCAACTCTGCCGTCAAGGTTATGGTGGAGCGTCGGGAACGGAAATTACTTCGCACGGTTTTCTGTATTTGTATTTCAAAATTTTATAATTTGGAATTTCTGAAATGGATGGTTTTGTGCTTAAATTAATTTTTTCAAGAAATTAATTGTTTGGTAATACTATTTATAGAATTTTTGTTGGGAGGTCAATGGAGTTCCGGAGATTTTCATTTCTCATAAACCATCTTGCATTACAAATTACTCTCATGATATTGTTCTGCAAGATTTCGACTTTATTTAAATGAGTTTGAGCTGTCTGTCTCCAGACGGGACAAGCGAAGGTTATGATTTTATGCAGAACTTGTTTATAGACAAGCAACATATATTTAAAATTAACGTGGAGTTTTGACGAATTAAAAAGATTAATTTATTCGCGGCTTGTCGAAACATTGTCTATATTTGTGTGATGTGTTGGTTAAAAGTGAGTCCTTTATCAAGAATTGCGTCAAGGTATTGGACTGATTCGGAACATGGTATTTTCTTGTGTAAATATATGTTTGATAGGGGTATTTTTGGTTTCCTTACAAAGTAGATTACCTCCATTTTGGAAAAAATCAGGGCTATTTTCCATTTGGAGAACCAATCCTCTAAGTAAGTGAGATGTCTGTTTAAGTACTGACCTAAAATTTTGGGTTTTGATGTCTTGCAAGTATCGCTGTGTCGTTTGTGTACATGCAGATAATTGTATTGCCGTGTCTGGGTATATCGTTCCACTTAATTTTGGAAGAGGGCCAGGCACAAATGTAAACCCTGAGGGACACTCGCGCTTATTAATCGTGGTTTGAGAAATTATTGTTTATTTTTACTATAAAGGATCTATTTTTCAGGTATGAATTTATTAGAGTTATTAGGTGGGGTGAGAATCTATTTTTAATCATTTTATAGATGAGTCCTTCATGCCAGACTCGGTTGAAAACCTTCTGGGCAAGGAGGAAGACCGCTCCTGCTTTCCCCAATTCCTCCGACCTGTTTTGACAAATTCCACTTCTCTGAGGAGTTGATGGGTTGTTGACAGCCCGGCATAGAGCTGTGCCGTTCTGGTAATATTATATTGTTTTTGTACGTGTGATTGTTGATTCTATTTAGTATGATTTTTTCTGCTATTTTCTCAACGAGAACAACGGTACTTGTTATTTTTAAAAAAACTATACAGACGATAACAGGTCAATTGAAAAGTCCCCGGCCTGACACATAGATGGCGCCACTAGAATTAAATCCATATGTTTTTAGTTAGCCCTAACCCCCAAAAGATGCGTGTGTAAATTTGACAGCTGTCGGATCATTAGTTTGTGAATTATAGCATTTTGAGTGAAGCAACTTTTGTTATTGTGAAAAAAATGCATAAAAAGGAATTTCGCGTGTTGATAAAATATTGCTTTTCGAAGGAAAAAAATACAGTTGAAGCAAAAACTTGGCTTGATGCCGAGTTTCCGGACACTGCCCCAGGAATATCAATCATCAAGGATTGGTATGCTAAGTTTAGACGTGGTGAAATGAGCACCGAAGACGATGGACGCCCAAAAGAGGTTGTTACCGACGAAAACATTAAAAAAATCCACAAAATGATTTTGAATGACCTTAAATTGAAATTGAATGAAATAGCAGACACTCTAAAAATATCGACTGAACGTGTACATCATATCATTCACGAATATTTGGGTATGAGAAAGCTCTGTGCAAAGTGGGTGCCGCGCGAGCTCACTTTTGACCAAAAACAACGACGAGTTGATTATTCGGAGCATTGTTTGAAGATGATCAAGCGTAATAAACCCGAGTTTTTGCGTCGATATGTGACAATGGATGAAACATGGCTCCATCATTTCACTCCGAAGTCCAATCGACAGTCATCCGAGTGGACTGCACACGATGAACCCGCTCCAAAGCATGGGAAAACGCAACAGTCGGCTGGCAAGTATTTTGGGATGCGCATGGAATAAATTTCATTGACTACCTTGAAAAAGGAAAGACCATCAACAGCGACTATTATATAGCGTTATTGGACCGTTTGAAGGACGAAATCGCCGAAAAACGGCCGCATTTGATGAAAAAGAAAGTGCTGCTTCACCAAGACAATGCACCGGGTCACAAGTCAGTGAAAAACGATGGCAAAAATCCAGGAATTGGGCTTCGAATTGCTTCCTCATCCATCGTATTCTCCAGATCTTGCCCCCAGCGACTATTTCCTGCTCTCAGATCTCAAAAGAATGCTCGCTGGGAAGAAATTTTCGTCGAATGAAGAGGTGATCGCCGAAACTGAGGCCTATTTTGAAGCCAAGGACAAATCGTACTACAAAAATGGTATCGAAAAGTTGAAGGGTCGCTATAATCAGTGTATCACCCTTGAAGGGAATTATGTTCATTAAAAAAAACAACGAATACATATAATTTTGCCAAAAAAAAATGTGTTTTACTATGGTGGGCCCGGGACTTTTCAATTGACCTGTTAGAAGTGTTATTAACAATTCGTTGTTTTATGGATTGTTATTTGATGAAAAGCGTCATCCATCCGATGGAATTATTAGGATAATTTATAATTAATCCAATCGTTACAATGGCAACGCTGATGCCATAACGGAAAGCTGACGTGTCTGTGATGTGTGATATGTGCTTTTTTGATTAATGTGCTAGAAAATATCGATTATAATTTTTTTGTCTCATATTAAATACAAAAATCTAACACATAGGATTATCATGAAATTCATTGTGGGCATTTTTAATGTGCTTCGAATACATATAATTTTGTTTGTAATATATATACATCTTTTTTTATTAAAATTTTTCGCAGTTTTTATGCACATTTTTTAAAAGTATATTTAATATTTCCATGCTATTTCAAATAATATTTTCATATATTTTCTAGTTTTATATTAACATGAAATTAAGTATTTAACACCCAGATATATATGGATAATGAATTACGCAATATATATTTTTTCTGAAAAAGCAGTATCAATACTTTTTCAGTTATTTTATTTTTAAGTAAATTATCCAAAAAATACGCTTAATTTTCTCAATAATAAACGAAAATTTTAAATTTCATGACTTTAAAAAAAATTCAAATTGCTAGAGCATTTTAAATGGGGAAAAAAATAGATGCAATTAGAACATGCTTACACATCGTTGGCAAAAAATGTTTAAAATATTTTCTTGATAAAGATATGTCACTACTACTTATATTTTTTTCAATAAATTGTGTTCTTTTTGTGTGTGTGCGTATGTATGTGTTCCATATTCCCTGAATAATTTTGACTCCCTCCTCAATTTTTTAAAGCATGCGCGAAAAACCCAATTCAAATCTGATGATCTGACACGATGGTGATATCTCCTCAAGAAAAAAAAAAAAGTGAGGGGGATTGAAACGTTACTACATTCCTCTACCAGACTAGAGGAATAAGTCAGGATACTTCTACCAACGCAATCTGTAATCTCCTTCACTCACAAGTATTAGCACTTAATAGCAAATTTAATTAACCAACCCCATTTAAAATTAATTTTAATTTAATTTTCATTTTAATTACAAAATTCAATCTTCGATAAATTTGAACTATTTCCAAGTAACAATTTACAATTACTACTAGCTCCCTGTCATAATCTTAATTTCCATTTTTCTTCTAAAATGGTTTACTCTGAATTAAATAATTAATAATTTATTTTAAAAATTATTAAAAATTCATATTTAATTCATAGAAATTTTTTTAAACTTTTATTTGTTTAAATTAATAATCAAGCATTACTTGTTTTAACTTTTTCATTCTGGCAAATCACTATTTTCAATATTAATTTTTTACTTCTGGTCAAGCTGAAAACCAAAGTTCAGTCTCACCTCCAAATCAATAATTAAAACTGGGGATTAAAGCCCGTGAGGGTTACGCACCCCAATATCATTTCATGTTGTTGTTGTACATTCCTCTGATTAAGTCCACAGCTCTTTCGTTTGCACTTGTCACTTCAGCTCAGATTGTTACCCCAGTTTTATTTTTTGAGTATGCTTTTTGAGTGACAAAAAGTGGCCTAGTGATCATGATCGCGGGTCTTCGTGGAGTCTTATGTTCGAGCCTTGGTGCCGCTGTAGATCCGCCGTATAGCCGCGGCTGATGTATGTTAAATATGTTGAGGTCCAAAGTCCTCTCGTATTGCTTCTGGTACTACGTTAATAAAATTAACTAACATCAAAGTGACAAAATTCCCCTTCAGTAGCACCTCCCATTCTGACGCATATCACCATCGAAACCCTGGTGTAGGACGTCTATTTTTGTTTGGAGGGGGGAAGGGTGTTGCCCCTCGAAACTAAACCTTTCCGTATTTTCTGTCGGGAGATGAAGTCTAAAAAGCATTTATGGGATGAGTCGTACTCTGTTGCATACTAGTGTATGTTAATCAGGTATTGAGTTCTTGACGGGTCGTATCGTATTTACGACAAAGCAGCAGTGACTTCCGTTGAATGGGAAAGCTATTCTCAAGGATAATGATTTTTCCCACCTCAGTTTGAAAGGAAATATGCAATTTTTTTTTATTATTATATCCGGTTTTCATTAAAGTATTAAGAGGAGTAGAGTTTTTCTTTTTAACTGTCATATCCGATTAAATGTTAAGAATATTTTAACTTATATCTGAAGGTTAAAAATGTGTGTATATTGAAGCTGTGTGTGTGCTCTCCAAATACGTGCCATTATTTTGTTTTGAAACTTAAAAAACGAATGAAAAATTGACCTTCAAGAATAGACGTATCGTAACCAAAGTGTAGCACATTCCGAATATTGATTCTACTTACGGTATCGTTCTGAAAATGCGAAGGGTGTACGTGTTTTAACTATGCTCGTAGTCAACTATGCTTCGAAAGGTTTTATATGATGTTGTGTGTTAGTTATCTTTCTCAATTAAAGCATCTTTCTTATTATTCAACCGAGAATTTTAGAGTAAACGATATCTATCTCTAATATTTTTTGTTCAATTCTCATAAATTTTAATTAGAATATTTAATTACGGGGTGTGTGACAAGTGTTTTTCAAAGCGGGTTTTGAAAACTACCCGCAACTCAACTCGAATACCTTGTAAATTCAATATTTTCTGTATTTAATAGAATTTTTTTAAACTGAAGTAGTTAATTAAATAATCTATTAATATATAAAATTCAAACCGAATTGTTTTAAATATTAATTTTTTTTTGTGGAACCTTACGAAGAAACATATCTTTGAAAATATAAATATATAACGCAAGTTATATATATATATATAATATAATACTATTACTTCGGTACTTTAGAAATTAAATATTTAAAACATTTTGTATTTGAGTCGTGGCAGTCATGGCACAAAAAGGAAACTTTAAATCCATCAGTTTCGAATTTATGTTCACACGAGAGGGAGGCAGATACACCGGGAAGGATAGATGGCACTCGTCCACTTACTCTGATAATCACGAACGAAGTAACAGAAAATTTTCCCTCCATGTTTCTCCAAGGAAGTTGAATTAAGTATTTTTTTCAGATCATAGGGGTTGATAGATGTAGGATCTTTGGGTGCTTTACACGGAGTCTGAGTGCCTTGTAGGGGATATCCTTAACAGTTCAGAGTGTGGGAAATGCTGTTCTTAGCTGTTTGGGAAATTGCGTGATGGTATAGATTGAAAACAATCGGATCACGAAATAACGATGATCGCTATATTTATATATATATATACACACACACATATATATATATACACACACATATATATATACATATATACACACATATACATATATACACACACATATATACATATATACACAGTCGATTTTTTAAAATTAAAATTGTGTGTAATTATTTGATATTCATTACTTCGATAGTTATGTTTGTCTTTCATTATCTTGATATGCTCCATTCATCAATAAAGTCATAAAAATATTTTAAAAATTGGGGCTTGTAATTCATTTGTGTGTACTAGTAGAGTTATTTTTTCCCCCCTTCAGAAGTTTTTTTTTTTTTTTTGATAAATTAAGAACGTGTTAATGACGCATATTCACGTAGATTCCCATCTAAATCTTTCCTTTTAAATTTTATGTGGGAGCATTGCATTTCAACATACCCCTGAGATCAATTAAATTTATTTAATTTTGAAATGTATTTAAATTGAATCGCAATTTATTAATAAGATCACCTTTTTTTTCCTTCTGGAAATGAAATTATTTAGACGCAAGTTGGTACGAATGCTTCAACTGAGTGGCGGTTGTCCTTCCAGGTGCCCTGATAGGCAACCTTCGTCAAGGTAGCTGTGGGCGCGAGCCATGCGCCTTGTTTGCTCAGCCGCGAATGACGTAGAAAATGTCATACATAACATTGCTTTCTCAAAAGCTTTGCTTGCTTAGCTTTTCTGTTTGATTCTAGAGAAATGTAGGTCTTGATCGTGCTTACCCTCCACACCCTCCTACCCCTTGCAAATATGCACGTTTGTCAATCATTAAATTTTATCTTTTCTTTTCTGGTATGGATATATGTAAACATATGAGGCAAACCTTTTAACCAGCAATATTTTTTTTGTTCCGCAATGAGGGGGAGAGGGGAGAAATTATCTAGAATTTATATGAATTCGCCAAATATTTTATATGGTCTGGAAAGATTTTTAACAAATCAATCAAATATGTCTCCAAACACCAATTACGCTTGTACCTCGGACGCACGTTTAAAATAAAGTGCAAATAATTTTTGAAGAAGTTTATAATTTCTGAGCAAATGGAACAACCTAAGTTATTCTAGAGAGAATGGGAAGGTGCTGACGGCGACAAGAATGAATTTTGATGATGTTAGTGTTTTTATGTATTAGCCACACCTGAAGGGCTATTGTTTTTTGTAATATTTAAATTGGTGTCAGATCATTTTTCAATTTTTTTTTTTAATTTGTAAATTAGATTTTATAACCATGTTCTATTTCCTAATTTTACGGTTCTATCCCCCCCCCATAGAATTATTGTTAAATTTTTCTATATTTTTTTATATTCAATTTATCATTTTACCGTTTCCTTTAATTTTAATTATATGTAGCTTATTTTATATTCAGTTATATGTAATTTTAATTACATTTAGCTTGAAATATATTCATTTTAACTATCTA